>JBBMOI010000016.1:7597500-7780000 GCA_038088405.1 Porites divaricata | reverse complement strand
AAGTCAACATTCCATGTTACTTGACAGCAGTGCGTAGCATACCGAAATATATATTAGCGTTTTATTTAACATTCTTTTCTTAATGGAATTCCGTAAATATTGCTTGCCTTTGTAGAAGAATACAAACTTGAAAGGATACAAGTGATAAATCGATGCGGCAGACGTAACAACAGTTAATTGCCCAGAACGGACTATGTTACTAAGAGACATCTTTATGCACGCTTGACACTTTTCAGTTCCCGTGTCTTAAACAGGAAAACAACATAATTATTGGGGCACAAATCAATTGAGATTTTTCGTGTGTTTTTGTGACAATACCTAATCATCCTAGCTCGATACCTCCCTGATGGAGAAAATGTCCACCCAAACACAACATAACAGCATCATTTTTTTTTCTTCAAGATCGGGACGAATAACATAGTGTGTGTTTCAGCGATTTTTTTTTTCACGTAATCATAATAATGGGTCACTTAAAAACTTTGAACCAACTTTTCAAAGTTAGTTTACTTCTTTTCAGTTCTTTCACATCTTGATTAGTGACATCTCACTTTTCGACAATTTTATGTCCTAATTATACTTCTAGCAAGACTAGACGGCTACTAAAAGTCGATTTTCATTGATTCTAACTAGGCGGCTAATATACCGTTCTTTAGATTTTAACAAAACTCGCAAGATTTTAGAACTGTTTTAATCTGTTATTGAAAGTATATTTTTGGGTTTGCCCACATCTATAGTGGGTTCATCAAAGTATTCGCCCGACTATTATGATCAAACAGGGGCGGTCATAAAGGAAAGTTAATTGTAGTCTAATTCATGATTGAAACTTACTCAAACGTAGCCTTCCCGTTTTGCCAATTACTGACCGTACTACTGCGTCCATCGATATACTCCAACAAAAATTAACTGTTTTCATTTAAGGAACTGGCATTCAAATGAATGATACAATTATAAAGGAGAAATTAGGGCTAAACCACTAAAAACACCTCTTGGCAATTGACTTTCTGAGGAAAAGATAGCACAAGCGGGCAGAAGACGGAATATTTAATTTGCTTCTTGTGGCTACTGAGCAACTTTTAAATGTAAAAGCATATATGATGAGTCAGATTCTCGCCAAATCTCAATGTGATTACAAAACCCTCAAACAAGAAAAGGATGCTGAACCGGGTACATCGTCAAGCAAAATGAGATCATGGTCAGGTAATAGTAGTTCGTATTTCATACAAATATCTTGGACTAATAGTGAGTCCTTATGGAAACTTTAATCTCGCTAGGCAAGAGTTGAAGATCGAAAGTTGCACTCAAAGCACTCTAAAGATTTTAAAAAGAAAAGAGATGGGAAACCACTTCAGAGAAAATATAAAATTAACGATGATGTCATTTGATGCACTTATATCTCCCATGCTCTTTTATACGAGTGAAATGTGGGGGATTGATTGCAATGGACGATTAGAAAAGGATCCAGCATAATTAGTTTAAAATAAATTCCTGAAGTGGCTGGGAGTTAATAAATACTGCAATAACAATGCGTGCAAGGCTGAGACAGGAAGGTTTCGAATGAGAATTGATGCCCAACTTTAAGTTCTGATTAACCTTAACCAAAAATGAAAACAAATTATCTCAAATAGCATACAATGACATTAAATGGAACGAAAATAAAGCTTTCTGGAGCAAAAAAATCAAAAGCTTATTGGAACAGATAGGGTTAGGAGAGTTTTGGATGAAAGCACACTACAGAGTGTTTTCACTCACGTGGCCAGCATCTATGCAAATTAATTGGAATAAAAGAAAGCGTTTGCATAAGAAAAGAGTACAACTCCCACAGGATTGGTTGGGACACCAACATGGCCGCCGTGACGTCATGTGAAAACACTCTATACAGACATAGGAATCGTAAATATGATCAGGCAAAGACCTAAGCACATCGAACATCAAAGATGGCTAAGTGAAATAAATAACGACACTAGAAAAGATGCTAGCCAAAGGAACAAAATGAGAACCTACCGGTTATTCAAAACGATAGACAATTACAAATGTGAAGATTACCTACATCAGGTCACCAATACGCGACATAAAATAGCTCTAACAGAACTGTTACTAAGCAACCACAAGTCAGCCATAGAGACAGGAAGTTATTCGAGACCGTTTAAGAAACCTGAAGAAAGAATTTGCCCAATTTGTAAGATAGAAATGGAGGACGAATACCATTTTTTAATATATGCCCTACGTACCAGGGGAAAAGATGTTCGTTACTAGATTATTTGGAAAAAGAATAAAGAATAAAAATAAGCAGAATGTCACCTAACAAAATATTCATGTTTCTAATAAACCCCCCTAGTGGAAATGCGAAAATGCAAATACTAATAGCAAAACATGTATTTGAATGCTTTGAAAAAAGGAAAGGAGAAGACGGTAGAAACTAAATACTCTAGGACGTAATTAATTAATAACTTATTAGCCATATCGGGTTAGGAATTTTTGTTATGTGTAACTTTTATTAGTTATTTGGAAATAGTTGATATACTATTTATTGTATAAGACTCGAAATAAAAACATGTCTGTCTCTCTGTCTGTCTAGATTCAACAAATATTGTGATAGAACTTGTGATAATACACGCTCACTGATAAACGAATAACATTCAGCTCAGTATGCACATCCGGCAAGACTCCAGAAGTTAAAACGGAATAGAGGCTGCTGTGTTTGGAAGGAGTGGGAATTTAAGTACAGTCTATCAACTGAAACTAACACTGAACCTTAACAACTTAAAACAAGAGTCGGGACATGTTACAGGGGACGTACATGTACCTTTAACTCGTCCCCTCATGTCATTGAATGCATGGGGTACATTGAAAGTCTTTGATCAGGTTTTGTCCCGCTTCTCTTAGTAAATTTCATCCATCATGTCGCGGCGACAGAATTTGGGAGCTTTAGCCGAGCGACAACGACTGCGACGGCCTCGGCAGCAAAAAAGTCACTATCGTAAGATAGACTTCGATGTAGGTGAATTTTTTGTACGTGCCAAAATGTTTCTTTGCTTATAAAATCTATTGCCTTTTCGACGTTCTCGTTACCCGCGACATTACTCTTCACATAATTAAAACCTTAAAATGTCACATGAGAGAACTTCACCCTCTGACATGCAAGTTTTTGGGCCTCTTTAGGGATAGACTATTAATAAAGTGATGGGGGAGGGAGGGAAGTGACATTTTTAAGAGATGCAAGATTTTTTTGCACATGTAAGGTGGAAATCTTTTTTTTCCTCCCTGGGCATATTTTGTTTTGGCCAGAATCCGTACCCATCACTTTTCTAATGGTCCGTCCCTTACTTGGACAAAATAGATTGGAAATTTGTACCCAGCCCTTCCCCCCATGTTCCATTTTATTCTGTCCAAGATTGTAGACGTTATAAAGTGGCGCCTTAGAACCAGGTAGCCATAGCCAGTAACCTGAGATCAGGCCCAATTTTAGCACCTTCCACACATTCTCTCTTACGTAGTCGCCCTAATTTTATTTACCAAGCGAAACGAAAATGGAGCCTGACCTCAGGTTAATCGCTACCTGAATTGAAACCTATACTGGCGACGAGTGTAAATGCATGTTTTCGCGTTCCATGTTAATGAACTCAGTCCAATCAAGAATCATCAAGGACGGTACCCTCTGATTTGATGCTTTTTTCATGCGGTTCATGGTATCACTCACGCAGAAAACGTGGAAAGAAAAGTAGAACCAAGATTTAACCCTTTAACTCCAAGAAGTGATCAGCATGTAACTTCTCCTTATAATATCAATACATTGTCTAGCAGAAAGGTGATGAGAGTAGGTAAATGTATCAGCTCGAGGATGCGCTATTGATATAAACCCAAATTCTCTTAACCAATGTACAATAACATGTAAAGTAGCCAGAAAGGAGAGTTACTAATCAGTTCTTGGTAGTCAAAAGGTTGAGATGAAACAATCAGAGTCAAACCCGAATGAACGTAAAGAGAAGAGAGATATAGGGGTTAGTAGTAATATCATGACATCAATTTTTAGAGGAAAGAGTCGATTATTTTTCTTTTTTAAATTACTCAGTACAACGTATCAATATGTAACAAACATATCAATAAAACAGAAACCAAAGGTTTATCGAGAAAAAAAATGTCATTAAAACAAAGCTAGTAAATAAATGAGAAACCACTTATAACTTCCTTCCTGATGGGGCGACCAACACGGAAAAAGGCTACCGTTGTGACGCTGGTGCTGTCAGCCATTAAATCAGCTAGCACAATGTCGAATGATCATTAGTTTGGATAGAAGGAAATGCTACGATAAACAGGAATTCCGAGTTACTTTAAAAAACAGCTCACGGTACTGAGACAGGAAGCTATAATTAGAAATTAGCTGTTATTTAAAGACCATTAATGTCCTGGCCCCGGTTGTTCAAACGTTGGATAGCGCTATCCACCGGATAAATCTCTATCCAGCGGATAAGTAATACGGAAATCAATTACGCTATAATCCAACGTTTGAACAACCGGGGCCTGGGGCGGATGAGACCATTTTTGTGATCCTTTCGGAAAAGCAAATGCATTACAGTTGAACCTTCCGTAAACGACCACCCAAAATGCGACGACATAAAAGTCGCTTAGGGGGGTTGTCGCTTACTAGAATAGAACCACAGGGGGTCTCTTCCGAGCAACCTGGAAGGTCAGCACTTTTTAACATCTGTCGAAAGGCCCTTGGACACCTTATGACGTTTACACAACGTAGTATTCCTTGTCGTTTTGGATTAGCCGGTTAAGCACTGCGTTTTACAGATTAGGGTTAAGCACTACCTTTACTGATTAGGGTTAAGCACTTCCTTTACTGATTAGGGTTAAGCACTGTTTCGAAACTGGTTAGGTTCCTTTTTTGGGTTGGAGTTGATGCTATGTTCACTTTCATCTACCTTGTGTAAACTTCATAAGGTGTCCAAGGGCCTTTCGACGGATGTTAACGAGTGCTGACCAACCTGGAAAGCCAGGGATAAACGCCCTGGGGACGAGGTTGTCTTCTCGAGAAGATGTCCAGATGTACCATACTTTAGCCCATGCGAATCCAAGACAGTTTTGGATCCTCGATTCCACGCCGTGGATTCTGGATTCCAGGTACTGGAATTTCGCTTACAAAAGGTATCAGACAAAGGGAAATTATTTTAAAAACTGTCAGCCCGAAACGCGCGCTCTTGGTTGACCGTCGAGAGATAGTTGTTTACGAGAGATTCCAACTCTAAGTAAGACAGGATTATTATGTGCGGCAGGGTACTTTCGGCGGCGGCGGCTGAGCCGTGAGGGAATTTGACTTGTTCCCAATCTTGTCGCGGCTCCACCGCCAAAAAAAAAAAACAGCTTCGTGACAGCAGACGGGCGCCCTAGTTATGTGTAATGTCATCTTAAATTTACGATTTCATGTTGCTCTGTCAGAACTCGGCTCTTTGTTTTCCTTTGTCCTTGAATTCTTGACCTGAGTTCCCGACATTCGTTCTTGAGTTTCTGAGTACCGTATTTTCTCGGATAAGCGGCCGGGCGCTTATTTAAAATTTCGTCTAAGAGGAATTAACTGTCACGTCATCAAAAATGAAAAGGCTGGTTTACACGTGGTGTCATGGTGGCCATGTTGGTGGTCAAGAACAAAAGCATTTCTCTCCTCTGGAAACTAAACTCTATTTTCACGTAAATGCTTCGAGAAAAAATTCTATAGATCGTTTTCACTGTCACGCAATAAACACTGCACCAAAAAAAATATTGGAAACCGCCCAGTGGAAGAAGTCAAGAAAATGAAATGTTATAAAAGACTAATATATAAACAATTTGTCCAAATCTCAGGTCTTTCTGGCCAGCAGTTTCTGAGTTGTCTGCCGAAACGTTTCACGCACCTTTGTAGAGCTTTGTATGGGGACGCCATATTGGTGTACAGTTTTGGTACAACAATATGACCGCCGGAAATCAACTAAAACATCTGGAGTTCACTTTTTCCATAAAAGCTCTTTCTCTTCACTCGAGAGTTAGTTTACGTGCACATAAACACATCTTCCAATACTTGAAATGATAAAACTGCTGAAAATCAAGAGGAGATACTTTATTTCAACGACACAGCATTCCTATTTTGGTGTCACGCACTGTGAAAACTCGGAAGTTCAAATTGCTGTATTTTCGAAATGAAACGTGCTACGGGACTGGAAACTTGTACAAAAATTTATTTTTTGTTTATCTTCAACCTAGTGTAAATAAGAAATCGTAAAACCCGGTTATTTTGACTTTACAGTTTGATGACGTCACCGTGAAAACCATCTTTTGTTTCGACTCGCAACATGGCCGTCTTGTCACGTGGTTGCAAACCAAGAATACAGAAAGTCCAGAATCTGGGAAAAGAAAGAAGATAAATATACAAAAAGCCTCGCTAAGAATCAGGTCTGTGCGATAATTCATATGCGAGATATTCGGATAAACGTTTAACCCAAATTTATAAGGCTTTGTATGGAGACGCCATGTTGGTGTCCCTTTGATCGCTTGGGGAACTCATAAATATTAAAGTAATATTTATTCTAAGACAAGGAATGTTTAGATAACAAAAACTCAAAAATCAGTAACGTTTTTAACCCACATAAGAGCTTTCCCGGCCGCCAGCTAACTCGGATCTTGTTTACTGTGGGTGATGTCGACCGAGATAGCGGTCGATATAGCGGTCGACACTCAGTTGGTAGTTGATCGATAGTCGGTCGATAGTTGGTCGCTACTCGGTCGACAGTCGGCTGATATAGCGGTCGATAGTCGGTCGACAGTCGATCGATATAGCTGTCGATAGTCGGTCGATATTTCGACGACGCACCTCGACTTACTATCGGTCATGTGTAGGTGATATATCAGTCAACTGTCGGTGGTATATCAGTCAACTGTCGGTGGTATATTGGTCAACTGTCGGTGGTATATCGGTCAACTGTCGGTGGTATATCGGTCAACTGTCGTTCGAATATCAGTCGAGTGTTAATTTATCAGGTGAGTCCAATAGCTTTTTTTTAAAGCAAAGACGTCATTAATTACTGTTATCATGCGATGGGGGAACATGTGGCAGTGCGAGGCGATATATCGAACGGCTATCTTCTGATTATCGACCAAGTGTCGACCGACCATCGACCGAGTGTCGACCAATTACTGACTGATACATCAGTCAAGTATCGACCAACTCTCGGCGAAGTGTCGGCAAAGTGTCGGCGAAGAGTCGGTGAAGAGTCGGCGAACGAAAAGCTATATCGGCCGAGACAAATCTGGAATGACTGTCGACCGTCTCTCGACCGAGTGTCGACCGACTATCTACCGACTATTGACCGCTATATCGACCGACTGTCGACCGAGTGCTGACCGAGTATCGACCGACTGTCGACCGAGTATCGACCGACTATCGACCGAGTGTCGACCGAGTGTTGACCGCTACATCGACCGCTATGTCGACCGATATCTCGGTCGACATTACCCATAGTAAACAAGATCCGCTAACTCCACTCACTCCCAGCAAAAGCCTGGAAATTCAAACGTCTTTTATCGAACCCTTTGGAACTAATAATTTGTGTAAATAAAGGCTTTTAGGTGATGTAATAATCATGAAAGTAGAAACTCAGAAGACTCGATTAGTTTGAAATTTCGTGACGTCATGGGCGCTTAATGAAGTGGGGGCGCTTATTAAGTTTTCTGAAGAGATCATAATAGGACCTGTCCTATTTTGATCTCTTGGTTTTCCCGCATGTTGGTAATCAAGCATACCGTAGTCCCATTTTACAGTGTATTTTTATAAATATTGAAGTTGAAGCTAAAAGTTGACATTGAGATAGGATTTCCTTGTATTCCTACTATTTAAGAAAGGGATGGGGAGGGGAGGTTAGGGGGACGCTTATTCGAGTGCCACGATTGTTTGATATTTTGGCCTGGGGCCGGGAAGCGCTTATTCGAGGAAATACGGTATTCTTAAGCCCCTCACTTCCTAGAACTAAGGGTGCGTTGCTTAGGGATGATCGAGATCAGGATCAGTGATTTGAGATCACTCGGATCATGGAAAATCAAAGAAACCGACGAATCCACTCTGGAAAAGATTAATCGATTTCCGAGTTGATGCATCGTGATCCGAGTCATCTCGGACTCAGCGACCATCCAACAGTGTAGTCTGAAATGCCACACGTCTCTACCCCCTAACCCGTGGGGCTTAGGGGTGGAGACGTGCGACAAAAAGGAAAAAGTGACCATCCAACAGAAATCCTAAAACAAATGGACAAATGAGTCTGGGGTCGTTTAACCTGTAAAACTTTCTGAGGAAGAAATTTAATTTCTGCGGGGACTTAATCATGAATGGAAAAAAACACGGAGTTTTAAGAAGGTAAATTTTTCCCCTCGTGTATCCTGGTTCCCGGAGATTGAAAATTTCACGTCTTTCTCGCCAGTTATTAACCTACGTGGGCTTGCCAGTTTTGGGCCTTTAAACAAAACAAAATGGCAGGTAAAACTAGTCGAACTGACTAGAAAGGTAGACCACAATTAATTTAAGCTTAACTCAGAACAAATATGACGATTGATTTCTTAAATAATTAATCAGTCGTTCAATTGTCGCCAATCTTGCATTTAGGATTTAATTTTAGTTGTTGCTGAACTATTTATTAGTCGAATGTGGAAGTGCATTCTATCAAGAGATCTTATGATGTTCTTTTTATTTTCTATTTTTCTGAAAAAGATGAAAGTCGACAAAAGTCCTAGTAAACTTCTTTAAATGTCCATCGTGCATTTTTCTTATGTGGGTGCATTTTAACAAGCTTCCTCTCCTCCCACAGATATTTTTAGGAGTTGCTGCTACGTCACGTTACGTGTTTACCTCACTTGCGCGCGTCCAAGGAAGTGCAGTCCGCTTCTCAAAGTGGTCGAAAAGCGAAAGAGTATTCAGCTTAAAAATTGTACATCTCCTTTGAAAAGTTTATTATTTTCTCGTCAAAAGACAGAAGAAGTGGAAGCGTTGAGGCATTCAGTTTATCAGCATGTAAACACAGAAGATCGACATTCAAAAAGAATACTCGGATAGAACCGGATGTTCTCACTTCGTTTTGTGTTTTATATTGGCGATGATATAAGCTAAAAGTGGTTACAGTCGCTCATTTTATCTGATTCTTCATGGCCACAAAGTGTGAATTACCAGAGAAGGTCAATGAGAAACTACTTGGGAAATTACAGGAGGAAATAGAGGTGATAAACTCTAAAGAACACGTCGTTTCTGAAGAGGAAACGAATGAAAGCTCCGAGTGTACGTGTTTGTCACAAGAACTCAAAGAAATTTCCTTGAAGATTGTATGTGTTGGAGGTTATACTGGCGGTGTAGGAACTAAAGGTGTATTTATTGATGATTATCTTCATGTTTGGCCTCCAGTTATGACTTATCGAGCTCCTCTTATCGGAGTAAAATTCTACGTGAAGGTATTAAGGTGGCAGAAAAGTATACAACACAAGCCACTCTCCATCAAGCTTCAAATCTGGGAGATAGCCGAGCAGGAACGCTTTTCGAAAATGGTGAACGTTTATTTTAAGGACAGTCATGGGGCGTTGGTTTTCTGGGGGGCTCGTCGACCAACTTCACTCGACGAAGCCCTGCGTTGGAGAGAGAAGGTGATGGATACGTGTCGCTCGATACCATGTGTTTTAGTCACGGATAACATAGCTAAAGAACCGATGCAGTGGATTGGACCTGACAAGATATTCGAGAGTAATCTAGCGCTGGAACAGTTCTGTAAAAACCACGGTTTTGTCGATCATTTTGAGATTAAGTCTCGTGACTGGGAAACTGGTGAAAAAAGTGTTTTCGGACAAGCGGTGAATTGCCTTCTTGACGAGATTTTGAAGAACCAACCATGCGAATTAGCTCATTAACGAATGGCCTCGAGCGTAAACGACCTCGCCTAATTGCGCTTGTAGTATTGCTACAAAATATTTCAGTAAGCCATTGGTCATTCGATTTTCGTGTTTTTGTGCATGGCTTAGTTTTACTGATATGTTACCATCACCTCTCCGGCAAACAAGGCAAAAGTCACACACCTCGGTTCCTGACCGGGGGTGGAGAACTGTTTCAAGTTCTGTTGTCCCTGGGGGGTATCCTTTGCCAAAAAAAAGTTCCCAGTTATCACTATGGCAACCAGCCATTGTGATAACCAGTGCTTTTCACTGCTAAAATTATTAGTGAAAAGTACCACTGACGAAGCAAGTCAGTTTGAAACACCTCTTTCTATTTGCAGGCCAGATGGTGTCTGATAGTGTGGGCAAGTCTATATTAGGTAGTTTGAGGAATGGGGTGAGGGTAGTTGACTTTAAAATCATCACTTAAGGCTGGGAGTGGGAGTCGTAATCAGAAGTGTAGAACTTTGCAATCTAGTGAAAACAGCGTTCTGATTCCGCTTATGGCACTGTCATTTACGATCTTGAAGTAAAAACTAGGTTGTCGAAGTCACAAGTAGAATTGAAGCGGAAGTACTAAACCAATTACAAAGCATGAGAATATGCATTGTGATTGGTTTATCCTTCCACTTCTTCTTCAGACCCCAACAATCTGGTTTCCACCAGATCATAAGTGATGGAGTCATAAGCGGAAACGGAAGAAAATGGAAACGCCCTGATTCTTTTGACTCTGATTCGGTTATGCTTATGACTCTGCTTACAACGCTGATTTTGGATTTTTTCACAGAGTCATAAGTGCCTTACAACTCTGCTTATGACTCCGACTCTTACTCTGTCTTATTAAAAAGTGAAAACAAGCCTTTAACATTTGAATACTTCTCCCAGCAGTGAAAAATGTGATCAATGATATGTGAAATTTTAGCTGAAAGAAGATTAGAAACCACACTCTGACTTGGGAGAATGTTACATTTAGATGTATGGCACTTAACTCAAAAGAAAGGGAGGAATGGATGAAATCAGAAACACACCTGTTGATTTAGAGGGGGAGAAAGAGAGGGAGAAAGAGACCATTCCAGGGAAGCCCATTCAAACACCTTAAGCACTGCTATCAATAAAATTAGGGTTGTAATAAAAATTGAAATAATCTTAATCAATGATCTTCATTGAGACTTTTTTTGACTGGATCAGTAGGCTTTCCAGAATAGAATAAGACAGTGTCATCAGCATACATTAGCATACTACACTTGTGAGCAAGGGTCAGTAAATCATTCACATGAAGCACAATTAAGAGGTCCAAGAATCGATCCATGGGGTACATGAACAAAAGTAGATCTAGCCTCTGAGAAAACTCCCTGAAAAATCCCCAAAACTCAACAACCTGAGTTCTACCTTAAAGATAGTCAGCAAATTACTCGTACTCCTTAATCCTTTCTCTTTCCATTGGAGAAGCTGCTATAAAAGCCATGGCCATAGCCAAATGGTTTTTGTTGTTGTTGTTTTAACAAATGGTTACTGGAGTACACTTTATTAAAGTCCTTTAGATTTAAAGTGGGTGTTTTACAGAAATTGGTCAGACCCCCCGAAGCTTGTGTCTATTGGTGCTTGTCAGGAAATCAGAATTTATCCTAGATCCATGCGTGTTAAGAATCGTAAACAGGGTGCATATCATTTCACTATTACAGGGTTCATACAGGTCATGGAAAACCTGGAAAGTCAAGGAATTTAGTAGTTGCTCCTTGAAAGTCATGAAAAATGAAAGTTTTGTTTGATAGATTAGTTACTGTCGATGACAAGGCAAGGACAATGTCAGATAGAGGGAAGTGATTGAACAGTGCAAACGGCACGCATTTTGGTGGACACCAGAGTTTGTGTCTGTTGAGCTGATTAAGGTCCAAAAATACTCTAGAACAAGGGAAGTCCTAAAAATTTTTGAAAGTGCCAGCTAAACCTAAGGTCTTGGAAAACTTACAAAGGTCATGGAAAAAGTCATGGATTTTGAAGAGCCCAAAAGATTAGGAACCCTGTATTAATGTCTTCAACATGGTGCCTTTCTGCACTAGTAGCTGCAAAATGACATTAATGAGGGTCATGAATAAACAGCGTGGCCACAATGAACAGTTTGTCCCAAAAAGGGTTAGGATTTGGAGGCCTTGGTGGCACAACCCCCAACCAAAGTGCTCACCATGTTTGCAAAAGTAGGTACTGTAAATCCTCTATTAAGCCCACTCTCTCTAATAAGACCCCCTTTTCAGGAGGAAGAAAGGTTATAAGCCCCCCCTCCCCTAAGTATTCCTCACTAATAAAATGATAGACTGTATTAAGGTCTATTAATCAATCACGACTGTTTAACTTCATGTGGACTGATCTGGGATAGTTTATTTACCAACTGGAAATTTGGGATTTGTTTTTGATCCTCGGCTGCACCTCCAACCTTCTTACTCGTAAGCTTATCCACTTTGTATTCTAGCTTTTTATGAAGAATTGATACCATTGTCTTTTCTAAATTAAATAAGCCCCTCCTCCTCAAATAAGCCCCCCATCTCTATTAAGCACCCCTCAAAAGGGCTTGAAATATATAAACCCGCCAGGGGGCTTAATAGAGGATTTACTGTAAATGGAAGCGGATGTTTTTCTCAGTCTTCTGTTCTACTACCTTTTCTTCCCCTATGGACTTGTACAGACCCTATCAAGTACCCAGAGCTCCATTGGGACAAGAAAAAATGAGAGTAAGCTTGAGAAGAAGGGAGGAACTGATGAGACTGAGAGCTCTTACTTTTCATTTACCTCCTCAGACTTAATGAGCCTGGAATAAGCTACGAGTCTAACCAGCCCCATGTAATGGACCGCGCCAGGTTTTTCAAGAGCCGATTAGCCCTAACCTGGAGTTAAATTTTAATTCAGGTTTCTTGTCCTTTTGTTCCAAAGCTTTTTCGCAAATAAAATTTTCTATTCTTTCTAGAACAACCAAACATCAAACTGTAGACAAAAAAGTATTAAACTGGATTTGCTGTTTAATATTTCATAGCTGAATTCAAATTTCACCCTAACCCTGGGTTATCTTAGCTCAGCTTTGAACAACCTCGCCCTGAGGTTTATCACAGGGTTGCTGCAGGAGAAAGACCACACCCCATGGGTGTCTGTCCTTGACCTTGTTCCCATGTAGCCTGCGAGCAAGCTCTCCATTTGGGGGAGTTGCAAGAAGTCACGCGAGAGCAGCACGTGAAAGGAGCCGTGAGTGTGAGGGGCATTATCTTGCAATTTGCTTCCAGGGCCGTAGCCAGACTTCAGAACAAGACGAGGCAAGTTTCGAGCGCCGAAGGGGCGAGCCATTAGGGGGATCTGGGGGCACCTAGAGGCTCAAAAATGCTCTTGTAAGCATTTTCCATGGCATCATGTTTTCTTCAGAAAAGTCAATCTTGGGCACACACGCTACTCACAATTCACATGAAACGAATTAACCTCATTAAAATGCTTTTCCCCTCAATTCATCCACCTTATATTAGCTGGTTTTATCTTAACCAACCCAATTTTTTCTAGGGATTATTTTCTCAATTAAATTTTTTTTTTTTCAAAAAAAAATGCCAACAACTGCCTCGTCTTGCCTCGTGCTAGCTACGACCCTGGCTTCGCTCATCATAAATGGAGAGCTTGCAAGCAGGTTATTTCCATGCATTTCATCAACCTCTCTTCCACAGGGGAGAGTTCTCTCTAGGTGGGGAGATGCAAGACTTTAGGGATGGGATTGATAATGGCCAGGGGCCCGTTTCTCGAAAGTCCCGGTAACTTTTCGGGCCCGAAATCAAATATTTAAATCGAAATATAAAGATTAAGAGCGCAGGTCCTGGCTAACAAACTGCTCCATTTTGTTTCATTAACTGATAGTTTTATCATGTTGGATACAAAACCATTGAAAACTCGATCTTTAATGTAAACGGTAACAGCTTACCGGGCCCGTTAATTATCGGGACTTTCGAGAAACAGGCCCCAGGCTTGGCCCCACCACAGTGGCCAGCCAAGTGTGGTATTTAATTTACCCCAATATTATTATACATTGTGTTCACTATCTCTCTTCTCATTGGCTAAATGCCTACAGTTAACTACTTGAACATCAGCACAAATTGCAGATAGCTATCAGCTTCAAAAGGTCTGAATCCTCCACTGGTGTCAGACAGAAAGTGGTTAACAGAGGTGACCACTTAAAGGGCAGGGAACAGTTCTATTGCAATTTAATTAAAAGGCAAACAATTTCTGGGGGATTAGCAACAAAGGGACAACTTTAAAGAGAGTGAAAAGCTCATTGGATAGAAAGTAAGACAATAGTTCAAGTATTGTAATTACAATAAAGTCTTCCAAGGCAGGAAAAACATAGATGGGATTGAATTTATTTCATATTTACAAGTATTACATATCGAATAAGGATATAGATGGCTGACTAAAAATGGAAAAAAAACTATTATTCATTGAGAAATTACACTCTCGACAAGGAAGTGATGATTTACACTGGAAAATAAGTTTTAAATGAGAAGAGTTTTGCATTTTTATTGATACATTCACAGAAGAGGCTATTTCTGTACATAATTACACAGATTCCTTGCAAAAAAGACTTTCTTCTCACAGAAAGGGTTAAACAATTCAACTGAATAAAAGCAACTGAGGAGAACTGGCTTCAAGGATTGAAAGTATCTTTAAAACTTCACCTATCTATGGTCAGGTAAGATAGGTTTGTTTTAAAACTTTATGATGGTGTTATTTTGTTTAGAAAAAAATAATAAAACAAAACGAGTGTTTCTTGGTTTTGTGGAAACCATTATTAGTGAACCCTTCAAGCCCCAATGTACACATACATATTCTCCAAACTGATCCCTATAAATTTCCTTAAAGAATGAGTTGAGATAATTTGGAAAAAGGATCAAAGCATTTCCTCTTAGGTGATCATTTTATAATTGTCATAACCTAATTGCTTGTCAATGAATGAATATCATTAGATGTCGGTGAAGTTTAGTCTCTTTGCAGTCTTTTTGATAACGTCATTTGATGATTGCAACCGTCCACAACACCAAGAAACTATCAACAAAACAATGTGAAAAAAGGCAAAATACTTGTGCATTAAATTGAACATTGATAGATCTATTAACCTCTTTTAATCTAAGAAACCATGTTCAATTTCTCTCTTATCCTTACGGCTGAGTAATAGATGACAGTAAAGATAATCCACTCTATCAAGTCTAGTAATCCTGGTATTAAAAACAAGAAACTTTCAATTTTGCTGTTCAAAGCCATAGCCAATCAAAAACACTAGCATTGATACAAAGACATAACGGAGCTGACCATCAACGGGGGGGGGGGGGGGGGGGGGGGGGGTGATTAGTGACTTACAGTGGGGAGGGATTTGGAGAGCCTCCTCTTAGGGGGTGTTTACATGAGAAAACTAGCACCGGCGCAAGTTTCATACCGACATGGCTTTTTGATTTCATATTGCGTTTACTGGGTTATTTCACATCTCGTTATTTGAAGGTACACTTCATGTTGATAAAATGCACATGTGATTCAAAATCGCGAACATTACATATGCCTTACCCGTTCCAGTCTACCGGCAGACTGATTTCACACCGAAACGGGTGGTCGTTTCGGGTGGTCGTTTCGTGTTTACAAGATACCATTGCAAGATTTCGTGCCGGAGTGAAATTCTCGCCCCGGTACAAGAACCGGGGTGAATTCACGCCGGCGTGACTCGCACCAGCATGAAATTTGTGGTGGAACCATGTAAACAAATATAGAGCCATGAGAGGAAACAGGAGTGAACTCGCTCCGGGGCAAAAGTCACCCCGGTGTCATGTAAACACCCCCTTAGTAAGCATGCCTTTTTGTAAAAAGCAGCCCTTCATCTCCCCATCCATGAATATTGGAGAGCCATCATGGTAGCAACAGTACAGTAATAACCATCTTGTTACGTCGCTCTCTATCATAGTAATTAATTAGGGTGAAAATAGAAAGTGATAAGAATGGCTGATAAATTCTCCTTATCAGTACTGTGGGAAATATATGGAGAAAAGTGTGGAGAATACGTCTGTTGATACTACTGGTTAAAGCGCGTAGGCTGGTGCAAAATAATGTTATTAGGTGCAGAAGCATAGAATTTTGACAGAGCTTGTTCTACCATTTGACACTGACATGAATGACTAATGATGCACATTGACAGCCTTTTTCATGACCGTTTCAATTCTCATACCCTTTCCTTTTGCTTAAGTAATGAATTTTGTTAGGAGATAATTGATGTTGGTCACTATTGGGGCTTTAAGGGTTAATAGAGACTCCTTGGTAATAGTTCTGGTCTGCTTCCACCAGCTTCAAACTTGTTCAACATAAATCTCCTCGTTGCAAAACTAACAAGGACGAGATTGGATGCAAAGAACGCAAAATTCCTTCATGTCCCTTGTATATGTACCATCAAGCATGTCAAGATCCTCTTTACAGAAATCAACCACTGTCCTGCTGGGCATGATTTCTATGTCAGACTGAGCATAAATTCATTACTAGAGGATATGTGTCTTCTACGTCGAGGGAGTTTTCATAACATAATCACTAAGAGATGATATTGGGTCTGCTGAAGAAGTGGGCGTGGTCATTCTGGTCACGGCAGGACTACTACTGCTCCCAGCTGATTCCTTAGGTGAGCTGGTGTTCTGAGAACCCCCTCCCTGTGCTGTGTCCTCATTAGCACCCTGTGCCTGCTGTCCGCAAACATGATGGTGATTTTCCCAGTCTTTGTGTTGACAGAATGGACCACAGTACCGCGCCAAGTTGCAGCCACTACACGTTTCGGTGGCCTTTCGGCCACAATTCCAACAACTCTACGGGAAGAACAATGCATATCCCCATAAGCATCAACATTAATTAATTTCGGTTTAAGTAATGCAGACTGGCCAGGCCTTTTAAAACTACACTGGTAAAGGGCCAGGCCCAAAACGTTTGGAGAAAACCTCACACCAGAACACGGCACTTTTGCTCATTACTATTTGTTCTTTTTTTGTTGTTGAACATTCCCTTACTTTTAAAACGCTGCATGTGAGAAATGACAATGTGTTCAAACATCTTCAGTTTACCCTTATTTCCATGAAAAATAATAATGACAATAACTAACAGTAATAATAATAATATTTTAAACTGGATAACAGAAATCTTTGAGGAATACCCTTTAAGGTGGACAGTAAGGTCACTGCCAAATAACTGACAAAAATTTCACAGCTTTCTTATACCCACCCTACCTGGGGTATAAATCTTTCAGGTTGATCCAGAGGGTAGATGGGCATATTGGAAATAACTGATCGATGTAGAACTAAGAAAACAATAAAAAAAAAAAAAATGTTGCTCCTACCTCACTAGAGTCACTCTGGTGATTGGACATAGCTAGAGTGTCCTCAGTCGCCTGTCTACGGGCTTCCAACACAGCTTTCTCCATCTTCCCATGTGCACTGGCCACAGCTTCATTGGCTTTCTCCTCAGCAGCACGGACGGCTTTCTGCAGTTCCACTACTGCCTGTCTTTTGACATCACTCACTGCTTCTTCTGCACGACGTTTTACTTCTGCTACACGTTCCTCTGTTTGTTGTAATGTTTTTGCCATCAATTCACCTAAATGAAGAGAAAACAAACAATGGAAAAGTCAGATTAATCTCTGCACTTTAATTAAATTAAAGGGCAGGGAGATCATCACCAAACTGTGTGATGTAAGGTAGAGTTATAGAAGACCTTAAGATTCAAAGACAAGGATGAGAATGAGAACAAATTTTCTCAATACTAAGTAGTGTGTGCATGAACCAGCATCATTCTTTGGTGTCATTTTGGCAGAAAAATGCAATAGCCTTAATCAATCTACTACAAATTTTAGCGAAAATGTCAAAGTGATGGAAATAAGTTAGCAACTGCTACAAGTTTTATCATTTTGGGATGGTGAGAGGGCTTAACATTTTTAACCTCCTTAAAAATAACGTATTAAAAAATGAAGCTATCTGTGGTGTCTAAAAAAGTCAAATCTTGTCCTCGTATTCCTCTTCATTCTCAAATCTTAAGGTCTCTATTACCGTAAAATTCCGAAAATAAGCCCCTCCATGTATAAGCCCCCCAAAATTGTAACGCAAAAAACCCTCCGTTAAATCGCCCCTCTGAATATAAGCCACCCAGGGTGCTTGTACTTGGAATTTGACCTTGAATACAGAGTAATACAAAGCAAAAATGGTAAATTTCCTACCCACTATGAGCCAGCCAAATCAATTTTGAAACGCAAATTTCCCTCCGTACATGAGCCCCTCTAAATATAAGCCCCTCAAAAAAGGCCTCTGAAAAATAAAAGCCCTGGGGCTTATGTTCGGAATTTAAAAGTAAGCTCAGATGTCATCATAAAAGTAGAGCTATTAACTACAATGTACACATAGATAAGTAACAAACCTGCTCTTCTTTTCACTTCTGCTTCTGTTTCCTCAGCTGTTTTTCGTGCCCAGGCCAAGAGCTCTTCTCTGTCCTGACTACAACGTGTTTGAAGAACTGATACAGCCCGTTTGGTCTTGTCAACCATACCAATAATACATTGAAGCATCTGAAATGACATCAGAAAATTAATAGAAGTCATCAAATGTAGAACCCTCTGAAGAACCTTCCAAGAGTAATGAATTTGGCAACTTCAAAAATAATTTGGAGGATAATTGTGTTTAAAAGCAGAAAACAGAGTCACATATGGATGTTAATGCATTTCAATCGCACTACAGAAGTATTAATTATTATAAAGCAGGGTTCGTACTCTTTTGAGCTCATCAAATTCCATGACTTTTTCCACGACCTTTTGCAAGGTTTCCATGTCATTAGGGTTAGCTGTCACTTGCGAATTTTTTCAACACTTTCCTTGTTTTAGAGTATTTTTTTTACCTAACTCAGTTCAACA
This sequence comes from Porites divaricata, assembly GCA_038088405.1. Classification (NCBI taxonomy): domain Eukaryota; kingdom Metazoa; phylum Cnidaria; class Anthozoa; order Scleractinia; family Poritidae; genus Porites; species Porites divaricata. The sequence continues at coordinate 7,761,132 of JBBMOI010000016.1, read as the reverse complement.
GACATAAACGCTGGTGTCCACTTAAATCTGTGCCATTTAATTAATCCTCTCTACCTTACATTGTCCTTGCTTTGACATCTGCAATACTTAATAAATCTACCATAACTTAAATTTTCCATGACTTTCCAGATTTTCCATGACCTGTACAAACCCTGTTAAGAACAGGTGTCACTATACATTATATTAATAATTTGTAAGCAATGTCCTTTATGATTAATAACTACAAAGTACCGCTCTTTAGGACTTATAAGTACAAAGCCCGCCTTTTGTAGTTATTAACATGGTAAATTTCACTACAAAATTAGTGACACCTGTTAAAGGTGCATGTAGGAGATGTTCATGCATCTGTACTAGAAACTGATAAAAAGGAAAAAAAAAAACCTGTCAACTGCAGTCAAGACAGAGGATGAAAAAAGCCTACACATTTGAGAGCTACCCTTGCGTTTTTTTTTTAAAGATTATTTTGAATGAAAAACTTACTGTGTCCACGTGTCTCCAGTCATCAGCGATTTCATGCTTGTTATCTAGCAGAACATCTGGCATTGAAGACTCTGCATCACGTGAACTACCTGCTGTGAAGTAAGCAATAGTGATGTGGTCAGTGACATATGGGGCAATATTCAGCCATTTTGACTCATGCCTAGTAAGAGAGATTTTTGTGTTAAAGCCACTTGCTCGAGTAGAATGTTCTGCTCACCAACACAAGATCTTTGTAACATTACCTTGTGGCATTGTAATGTCTTCCATTCTTAATTGACTTGGTTTATTTAGGCCACTGTTACTACCTGCAACAAAAGAATAATTTGCATGCTTAGCACATGTACATGTACTGCCACAGAGGTCACAGAAGCTAGAACTGCTAGGCAATAACTGATTTCTAAAGAACTAAAATCAAATTTCCTTCAAGCTATATTAATGGCATTTGGTTGTCAAAAAACTACACGTAAGAGAAGCTTTTTTATAGTAGCAATAATGCAAAAGTCATTAAAAATAATATTAATGACTTTTACATTATTAATTTTTATTCATTTGAGTTGTGACCAAACTTTGTCACAAGTATACATCTGTAAACCTCAATACCAATCACCTGAGTTGATAATTTATTATTCACTGGAATTAACTTTTGATATAGACATCTGCTGTTTGTTTCATTTCACAAGTAGAGTATGATAAAATATCATGTCTAATCTGTAAGGACTTTATAGTGGTGACCCTTCAGCAAGGCACCCCTCTCAACAACAACAAAAACCAAGCCACTTGAGATTTAACTTACTTAAATGGGGCCTCTTGGGTATAGGTTTTCCTAGTTCAGCCATCATTTGCTGCAAAAGTAAAACACATAGACTCAAAATTACAAAACCAACACAATGAAGAAAATAGTGTAGTTACAATTGAACCCGTGTACAAAGAAACATTTTAAAAGACTCTTAAATTCACACTTAACTCAGGGCTGTCCTTACGATTTCAAGTTGCTGGGTAAACATAACAAGTAGGAGGGGAATCAAACAGCTAGGGATTCCTTTTGGTTCTATTTTCCTATGAAAGTAGCTCAGGGCCTTGATCATAGTAGGCAGGGGAAATCCCTGGCTCCCAGCTCTTAATGACAGCCCTGTTACTTCATACACAAGATAATTACGACAGAATCCACCAGGAAATTGAGTAATTTTAATTTTCAGTGGACAAAAATCTTGTACCAGATTAATTTAAACAATATCGCATTCTTTTTTACTTCAAGGGCTATAGATGTAATTAGATATCTGTAATAAGACCAAAGAAAATTTTTTATGAGAGCCTGAGAAAATAGATGTCAAATTTCACAAAATTATGACATTGTCAACATGAAATTTTCAGAATTTTACCTGTGTTTTCACAATTCTTGTGCAATTTGACATTTATTTTCTTGTGTTCCCATGACAACTAGTCTTTGGTGTTATTACAGATAACAAATTATATCTATAGGCCTTGAAAAACGTCAAAAAGAATGCAATATTTTTAAATTATTCAGGTACAAGGTTTTTGTCTCCCGAAAATTGAAATTACTCAATTTTCTGATAGAGCGACCAGATTAAATTATTTTCTCCTGACAATAACAAAACATAATCAAGAGGCAGAAAGGTTATGACAAAATGCTTTGATCTATTATTAAAATTTCTCAACTGATTCTTTAAGGAAGTATAGAGAGTTGGTCACAATAAGTCTCAATAAAATGGGTAGACTTTCACTAGGTTGCACTTCAAAATTAGGAGACAATCACTCACCATGGCTAGATCAGGGGGAGCTCCATTTTCTTTAGGTCTGAAAGGAAAGAAACAAGAGGAGCACTTTACAAACTGGATTTCTCAAAAAAAATGCAGTGTGGACACAACAGCTAAATCATATGCATCAAACCATTATAAACATGGCTAGCATCATACCTACAGGTGGCCTGCCATGGATGAGCATTTTAGGAGCAGGCTGACATTACTTACAGGCTGTACAGTCAAGAGTTTCATGGGCACCAGGTACAAACAAAATAAATATAAAGACTAACAAAATATAATTAGCACACCTCATTCCATCCGAAGCTTTTCGTTTTCCATTTTCATTTATCTCCAAAGGATTCATTTCTTCGGGATCCAAGGGAGCAGAATCTCGTTCACTTAAAATATCTTCATGTTGTCGCAAGTATTGTGGAGGAGTCTGTTTTGCCATTTGTGCACATTGTAGCAGTTCTCTTTGTAAGAGTGGTAAGTTTGCCTAAAAATTACCAAATAACATTTAAAACTCACGTTACTATTTTCCTACATGTCAACTGTACGTTAACAACCAGTTAACCACAGTTGCCAAATTACTGGCTGCTGGCACATTTTGGCAGGCTGTTAGTCTAGAGCAATAATTTATTGCAGGTGACAAGAGGAGCCCGCTATCCTAATCTCCAGGTTGCTGTTACACATACTCCACACATATGTAGCCAGCTTCGTTTGGACTTCCACAAAGAATGAATGGAATGCATCGAAGGCAATCTGAGATCATATGGTTCAAACTTTCTATCACTTGTCATTTAATCACTCATGTTTTGATTATATCTATCAAGTAAAACTTATGCAAAGTACAGTGTTTGAACAAAAGTGTTTTGACCTTTGATCATTGTCGCCCGTACTCAATAACCTTTATTTGGCTGATTTGTGAGTGGGAAAGATGAGGTAAATCACGTTCTGATTGGCTACCTGAGCAGAATAGCTGAGGCCATCTTGACTGCTCGGATTTCCCACTTTCTTCCCACAAGAACACATTTCCTTCAGGCAACATAATAAATTTTTTTTAAACATGCTTGTTCAGTCAAGATGACTGGATTTTGGCCTTGTTCCTTTTTTTTTTCATTTTTATGGACCTCAACTTAGGGTGCTTTCCAAAAGTCAGAACTGGCCCGCCAGACCATTTTGACAAAGAAATAAGCTTTATCCAAGTGTTTTTGCTACCAAAAAGCTGTCTCCTTCGTGCATACTATTTAGGATTTGACTGATGTGGGTGGATAGTTTTGACTAATAGTGAAATTCTCATTATGATGGCAATAGTCTGGCCTGTCAGTTCTGACAGATGGAAAGTGCTTTAAGTCTTAGTCTATAAAATTGAAAAAAAATCCAACCACCTTGACCCCATGTTCAAATTGAAATCAGTCATTAACAAAAGGGTGCACTAAATACAAAATAACAAACCTTGAGAAATGGTATTACAAATGGTCTAAGGGGAAAGTTGGTTGCCTCTTGAAGCTGGGCATGGAATTCTTCAATAGATATTGTTGAGTTCTGCAAGTAATAATCGCAGTGGGAACTAGTTAGTAAAACCTGGTAATATAAACTAAAGAGTTACGATAATGAAATGATCAGTAGTCAAGGAATCCAGATCAAAATAGTAGTATAAATGAACTTTGATTCTCCATGAAATACATAGGAGCTATAATAACTCATTCAACATTATACAGCATGCACTCATCAAATTTGCAAGCCAAAAAAAGTATAGTAGGCAGCTTTTATAAAGAAAACAAATTTACACCATGTTTAACTAAACAGCTTTTACGCTTTGATGTGAGTAGGGCTTTAGTTTCTGAGGACAGGTGAAAACAGAGTAGGCAAAGAAACACCTCTTGGAGCAGAGAACAGAACTAACAACATACTCGGCCGACACAATGGCATCATCTCTGGGATTTAACCACAGCCACATTGGTATGTAGTAATACCTACCTTGCTCTGAGACCCTCCTTCTACCCTCTCCCAAAACCTTTTGCTCCAACCTCTTTTTTATTAGACTATATGGTCTCTATTATTCTTGTGTCTGACAACTTTTTCACCACACTGCATTAAAATTTACTATCGGAGAGTATCTTCCTGACCCAAGGTTGTGCTCTGGTAGTGCCTGGTGGCCTGCAGCACCTCACTTTTGGTTCTAGATGACTAGAAAACCTCAGTTTTTGATAAAGATTATATGCTGGGCACCCTGAATTTCACAAGTGTAGGGCACTGGGCTAACTTCAATTATTCTTAGAGTACAGCCTTGATTACCATTAAGTTAAATATCTGCAAGTATTTTCCTGATAATACTCAAAAAAATACAGTAGAACATGTACGTCAACACTAAACCAGGATGTGTTCCTCTGTTTCAAACTCACCACAAGATTCATCACAAGTCCTCTCACTCTTTCACCAATCTCTGGCGAAATGTCTGAGCCAAACTGCTGTAGTGTTGTGAGAAACCTTTTTAACTTGCTCAGCTGCCGTGCACCACAGGCAGGGGGGAGCTGGGTCACACTGTTTCCTATACTACTTGGAGACACCGGCCCTGTGGAACTTGAGTGAACACCATTGACGGCTGGTGAAGTAGAATTATTTGATAATGTCCTAACGTCAGCTACAACTGGCACAGAAGCAGGGTTTGCATTTGGGGATGATACTGGGGGTCCCTGTGGTGGGTGGGAGGCTGGATCTGTCGGTGAATCTGGCATGCTTGCCTCTCTTAAATCTGCAGATTTTACAAAAAAGAAATTTATTTTTCTTTGTTTGAACATCAGTAATAATACCCAGACTGGCATGACAGAAGCATGATGTCCGAACTGGGCCTTAGTTTAAATGGCTGGCCCTTTAGATTTTGTCTCCTTGTTAATAGACCTTTTGCATTAGATGATCACGTGATTGACTTTTGGTAAACACAAAAACAGTTCACTTTTGAAATATTTTGTTTGCACCAGCTGAAGTAGCATATTAAAATTAGGTAACCTGTAAATTTTCAGCCACATATCTCAAAAGTAGCAATTCCAATGGCCGCTAAAAATTAGAAGGATTTGTATGAGAAAAGAGACTTTTGCCACCCAATCATGCTTGAAGGGCTTTCCATATAAATCCTTGTAAATTCCGAAATTACAGGGCTCAAATCTCCTTTTAATTCACAACAGGCACTTTGAGCCCTTGGGCATGTAAATGCATAAAGGAATGATTTAGCGACAGTTTAAAAATTTCAGAATTCACAAGGACTTGTATGGAAAACCACTCAAGAGTGAATGGGTGACAAGAGTCGTTTTTCTCAAACAATCCTCCTAATTTTCGGCAGCCATTGCAATCGCTACTTTTGAGGTATGCAGCTGAAAATTTACAGGTTACCTAATTTTAACATGCTCTTTCAGCTGGTGCCAACAAAAGTTTTCAAAAGTCAACTGTTTTCCTGTGATCAACTAGTCATGATCAACTGATGCAAAAGGCCTATTAAAACACTCCTTTATGAAATAGTCACAGCAGTGCTCAATGTAACTACATGAAGATGCCTTGCAAGGCACTATACAATTTCCTGTACAGAATTTTACAAAACAAACACCGACAACAACAACAAGAAAAAAAGTATTTGCATTCTTTTTCTTGAAATTTATCTCTATAATGTAGGGACCTTAGCAGATGAATTTAGGGGTTACTTTTTCAGTCTTGTCAGTAAAGCTTCATTATACAACGTTTTTGGTGATCCTAATAATTAAAACACTGTTGTTTCTTTGCTCTGTTTTTATTTTGCTATTTTGGCTATCAGAGTTTCAAACTCTGTATGTATGATAAAGAAATTATAACTACTAACCAAATAAAATGTTGACACATTTTACATATACAACATACATGTATGCACAGATGATCTATATTTTTCTTAAAAAGTAACAACACTGCATCATGTTTTTCTTTTATCGTATTTCTTGGTATTGGTCCAAGTAAAATTGTGGAATTAAGATACCTTCTAAATGTATCATTATTTCTTGATGTGGGAAATTAATCATATTCAAGAACAGCCTTCACAAAATACATTTATGTGATAATATGTCAAGTTTGTACATTTTGATAAAGATACTTAATTTAGTTCACTCTCATCTAGATGAAATTTATTTTCCATAAACAAGTGATGTTTGTTCCAACATGTACATATTGCACATGTATGATGTTATTCTAAAAGTAGCAGCAAAAACTGCAAATGTCATAAAGAAGACAAATGACAGATAAATATGTCCAATGAAATTACTATTAGTGATATAAACCACTCAATAAACATCTCAAAATTATAAAGTTCACATTCAGCAAATTGATGTCATCCAAATAAAGGAAATATCCAAACTTTTGGCCTAGAATTTATATTACACTGTAAAGTGTCTAAGAAAACAGCCCCATTAATGAGATGAAGCATGCTATGAGTTAATCAAACAATACATATTATGCAATATATTTGGATCAAAGGGCAGTTATGATATTGTTCAGGCATGAATGACAACAAAAAGATATAATTCAACCCTTCAACAACAGAATGCTGCCATACAGTCAATCAGGGTAAAGGAACATATTGTTTTAAAAATAACCCCCGTCAGAGGGCTATTTGATTGCTGAGTATTTCCACTCGAAATTCATAAACTAACTAAAACAAATTTCTTAATATTTCTGTTCCTTAACTTTAACCACTGAAACAGAACATTGCGACATCCCACACTGTAAATATATACGCGCTTGGCTGAACTTTTCTACAAAAATTTAAAAAAACGACTATATTGGCACAATAGTGAGGTTACAAGGTATTTTATACTTCCAAAACAAACTGATATTTTTGTTCCAACCAGTAGCCATTTTAAGATATAATGTCCAATGCACAGTTCCCAACACTCTACAAAGGCCAGTTCTTTTTATGAACGTTTGTATTTTTCAATACATACTGTATTTATGTTGTAAAAATGTCTAGATAAAGTATTCAAAGTTGCCCTAGTTTTTGTTTCTCTTCTTGTTAGAGGTTACCTGTTAGGGAACAGTTTTTATAGGTTTTATATAGCATGGGGAAAATGCATTGTGTAACTCGCGAAATTCACCAAGATTACATGAACGTAACCACATAAATATAAAAGAGAATCAAATAGCAATCAACAATGAAAGTCTCCATGGTTAACTTTGAAAAACTCACAACTGCTTCATGTGAGTCGATGGGTTTTTAATAATCTTCGAAAAATTGTAAAAGATTTATTGAGAGCGTCAGGCATCTTATAATTAAGTTTATGTTTTACTACCTTAATTATGTTGAAAGAAAGACGGCCTTAAAAACACATGTTGTGATCACAGACGAAAATCTCTTGATTTTCTCGTTGGGGCGATTTCAAACTCGTCTCGAGAGCCTGGAAATGCTACAGAAAAAACTCAAGAAGTCAAAATGTAAATAATATCAGGAAAGGCTCATCAAATATCGAGCCAACTCGATGATAATAAGAATTTTCTAAAATCTGACATGTTCGTAACTTTCCCAAGATGGACATAAGCTTAAGCTTAATTTTCTTTACGACTATCAAATTTAACAGCAATGCAAAGGACATTCTAAATGACTAAGACCAGGCTGTCGGCATAACTTACTTTAGAAAGTAGCATTTTGTGTCCTTGTAACAAAAATGTAGTAAAGTTGCACCGTTCCTCTCGCTCAAAACATAAATAAATTAAAGCTCATGGCCTTTGCCGCTCAGCAAACGAAGAAATTTGATTCGTATCCTGGAAGATGCCCAGTCCACATTTATTACCCCCGACGTTGCGAGATCTTCTTTTCAAAACAGCACACAAGTCTTTCAAACGAAACCCAAACCTATTGCAAAAATCATCTGGTAATCCTTCGTGAAACAAAACAATAGACAACGAAGCGGTTTGGACGCCATGTAAAGAAACACATCGTACGGTTATAAACCCAAGGTGACCTAAGCTATGGCGCTTCGTTAATTCCCAATGGTTGGCACGAAATGATTTCTTGAAGGACACCATCGAATCTTGCAGTTCACTATTTAAAAATAAGAGCAATACATCAATAAATACCTGAAGTTACTGCCGGCATAACCAACTCTTTGCTACAACAGAAAGCCCTTGCGACTTGCTTTTGACTCCCATCTCGTAAGCCACCAGTAGGCAATTAATTAGTGACGTCACCACTAATTTGGTCACGTGAATCGTCCGGTATTATGAATATTTTATGACCTGACGTAGAATATCGCCGGATTATATTTTTTTATGTATTGTTTATCGTTTCTTTAGCACGTGCTCTAAAATCTTTTGAAACTAAAAAAAAGAAGTGAAAAATGTTGAGTTTTTTTTACTCCCCCAGAAATAAAAGCTAGCCTTTTTCCGTGAACAAAACAAAATTCCATTCGCAAAATATATCGCAGTATCTTGCTTAATATTTAACAAGCTGTCACCGAACACAAAAGTAATTTCAATTTTCATTTTTTTGTTTGAAAAGCGAAAAAACAAATTGGTTTTCGATTCCGTTCGGGAAAAGGGTTCATTTACTAGTATCCTGCATTTTCGTTCGCTTGTAGAAATAGGGGGGATGAAAGAGGGAAAATTGAATTTTACGCTCAGTAAAGAAAATTGCCAAAGCTTGTAGCCGAGTTCACCGAGATTTTGCCAGCCGCTTTCCTACACAATATGCAATATTGACCAACAGATAACACTCCTTATCGAGCTTTCAGGTGGCGAAGGACGTCTGTGAACAGCTGTACATACGGGAACTTAGCGATTCGTATCAGCGCAGGTGGAATCACAGTCTCTTTCACCATTGTTTGTGTTCTAAATATGGGAGGCAGCGTTCGTTGCTAAGAAAACCATGAAACTAGAAGACTGGGTTCCAATACAGATTCTGGGATGAATTAGTTTGTCGTTTAGAGACGGTTTTTGATGTCGAATGTATGGGGATAAACAAAATATTGAGGGATAAAAATAATAACAGAGATTATCGACTTTCTATACATTAAAAAAACCGGAATAATTTCCGTGTTATCCCCCGACTTTTACAGAACTAAGGAAACCATATGATAAGCTTTCTGTTTCTAATATGATAAATAATTAAGCCCAGATTCATTAAAATAGCTTTCTTGCACACGTGCCCCCGTAAGAAATTATTATTCTTCGGCCAAACTCAACACACATTTCCGCGTAATATGATATCAAATTGAACAAAAAATTCGATCCTATGACTTGGACACGCGAAATGCTCTTGCACAAATGATATGTAAAAGAAAAAATCAGGAAAAAAACTGATTGTTTAAATTGTTTTTGTCAAATCTATGAAGTGTCGAACAGGACATGAAAACGATGACCGGTAAAACCCTGAAATGCGCGCGTTCTCGGACGCAATTGGTTTAAAACTGCACGTGCTAATTATTCGATTGTTGGTGTAGTTATTGTATCTTACGTACATCTGCTCGAGCCACTCACTAAAGGACATTAGGGAAAGCGAGCTGTTTTCTTCTGTTGAGCGTTCCACTGACAACTTATGTTTTATTTACACAGGGATTTCTAAGTGGCGCTGAGGCGGTAAGCGCGCTCTGACTAGGCCAACTGTATGACAGTACTTGCTTTCCCAGCAATAGGAAAAAATAACAATAAGACGCTGGATTTTTCTCGAAGATTAGAAATAATTTTCACTTTGATTAAGAGAGTTAAACTCACACGGGGTAAAGAATCTAAAATAAAATTACGATGTCACCAAGAAATCCCTCTTAATTCTTTAACTCGCACCAGACGAAAAATAAGTTTTATAAAAAATATATATACAGTCTATATCTAAAAAATAGGCCGCAAAAAAATTATGGAGAAGGAAAGAAAAAATAGCTGTGTAAAATGCATTCCATACAAGCAAAGTCCATACCGTTGTATTTGTGGTGGTGCATTCTTCCCACGAGTTTCATTGACGCTTTGATGAATAAAAAAACGCGTGAAAAAGACCTTGTATGGAGGGTTGAAAGACTGTGTCTCGTCTGTTAGCAAGCAAAGTTCTGCAGCACGTAAAGGCGTAACGCGAACCAAGAAGTTTTAGTGAGTGGTGCACCTGCTCATCCGGGGCTTAAAGACAGCTGAAACAGCTGTCAACAAAGTGCATGTCATCATTAATTAACGAGAGCTCGGCATTTGACAGATACGAAGCCCGTGAGTTTAATATTTACATCTGCTTCTCTGGCTTCGATCGAACGCTTCTGATGGGCAAATTAATATATCTAAAGGACTTAGCACAACTGAAGAAATTTTGCTGTTGCTTGAGGCCTTATCGAACTTCGCTTCATAATTTGGTTTTTCCCGCAAAGTGCAACCCGGATGCGTAAGCCACGCAAGATCTCTGGTGCTAACGCATGCATTATCGCTAAAACTCAGAGAATTTGTTATGGAAAACAACAATTTTCATTTTAGCGTTTGCTCTAGGCACACCTGTATAGCTTTCCTTAAATGGAGAATGGGGATTTCGGCAGACCCACCGCGTACCGAGGTCAAATAATTAACAAAGGGCTGGGCTAATTGCAAAATACCTCTTTTTCTTTTCTTTTCTTCTTTAAACATGTAAGTCTCATTTTTAACCGCATTCAAGGACGAAAAAAATAAGCTATCAAAAAGCGCAAGAGTTTTTAAAAACATTATTTTGACTCCTTATTATAATATGGAAGAACTCGTGTAATTCACGAAAAAAAAAATGATTGGCAGTGTTAAATGGAAACACCTGCCTCTTATGCAAAACTTAAATGAAAGGAAACCCATCAAAGTGTAGGAAATAATGCTGCAGGGCGCCATAACTCCGCATTAATATTCTTCTTTTAGGTGCGTGCGTAACTGTAATGTCTCCATGTTAACACCTTACGGGGCCTTGTACACTGTAAGCTTGTGCAAGCCTTCTCGGTCCTTTTTGAAAAGTGCGTCCCTGAACTTGAATTCTAATTGGGTTTCAATCGTATATTAGTAAGTGACTTTTCTGTGTTGTCCAAAAGGGGAAATGCGCGTCAAAAAGCAGAAAACGCGTAGGAGGAAAAAGAGATGATTATGAAAATACATATGAAAAACATAAAAACGACAAACTTGCCTTGATTGGGCCAAACAGAGATTCAATAACCAAATGCGACCGATCTCAAGTGTATTCACTTTGAAAATGTCGGAATAAAGAAGACCCTTAAACAAATAGTACCATTTTCTATAGTTGTTGTATAGTCAGTTCTTCTGCGACAATTTGGTGCCAAAATCAAATTGGTCAACTTTTTACTTCTCTTTCTTGTTTACGCATATATAAATTTAAAAAGGCACAATCTGTAACTGAATAAATTTAACACAGTCCGACAATATTATAATTATAATTATTTTTTACGGTTATTTCGAAGAAAAAAATCAAACTTTTTAAATGCTTGTTTTGCATTTTAAAGGCTTTGCAACTGGTGAGTTCGTCGGATACTTGATTTAACTATTTTGTACCATATGCTGGGGGCAATTTTAATTTCACAATGTGTCTAACACATGTTGCCCAAGTTTTAGGATCCTTTTCACGAAAATTTCAATGTATGTACAAAAGGGGCTACATTTCCGTTGAAATGGCAACAATTTACATTTGAAGCCCTGAATGAAATACGTCAGCACGGATCTCAGTTATTTAAGATGAGTCGAATGTGACATAAAATTGGATTAAGCAGCAGTCGTCTGATTCAAATATAACAAAATCAGCTAGAATTTTTTGATAGGTCATGAATCAAAACCGATAAAAGGCAAACCAACAGTGCCTGAGGGAAAGATTTGACATGTGCCCGTTTCATATTGGGTGTGTCTTTCAGTATCTTCTGAAAAAGAAATTTTTGTCATACACGTCTTCCAATTGACAAATTATATAAACAATATTTGGCAAGTAAAGTAAAAAAAATACCTGTTTATAGAAAGTAATTTACGAGAAATTGTTGTTCTTAATTAAAAAGAACTCCATGCATTCATTATATATGAAAACAGTGTAGTGAAAAACAAAGCTGGTGTTTGACAACTGAGATAAATGTGGAAGAATATTTTGTAATATCCAAACCAAAGAAGTAGTAACAATAAAATGATGAGACATGATATCGAGATCTTTATTTATTTGTTTACTTATTTATTGTAAAGTAATTTTGCTGAAACAGACGATTATGTCGAAAGTAGAAACCTTTTTTATGTACTTGACTGAAGAAATAATTAATTTTTCTACATTGATATATAGCTTATCTTTCTCCGGTTCAGATGGTAACTTTGCTTCAAGCAAGATTTTCATAGAAAGAGCTTCTGACTGAGTACAAGAATCAAAATGATAACAAACGTAACTGCAAGCCATATCGCAGGAACAAAATCTTGCCAGTAACTATTGTAATATTCCTTTGTTGTTGTTGTTAAGGAGAAAGAAATATCTGCAGCGACGCGGAATTCGGACAGTTGCCCCGTTACGTCGTGCTCCTGAGACCTTTTGGAATTCAGTGCCTTTACGCTTAAAATAGAAATCAATATATGAGGAATGTAATGACTTTTATTTCACGATATCATTCAATCTCAGTAGTACAAGTCGGGTTTATAATTAAGTATCGTCTAGTAGCGGAATTGATTTCAATTGTTGCCTAGTTTTTTGTAAGCTGTTAGCTGAACTTAGTTAAATAACTGAGTTTGCAAGCGTTTTATCCATTCTTAGAACTCAGATTTGTCTCGTATCGTTGTTTGATCGTTTTCACTGGATGTTTCTGTCTGTTACGATCTACATTAATTTGCTCATTTTACTGATTGTAATATAGACAAGATTATCCCTGTTTGGATCACTTCCAAATACATTGTTTTAGTAGAGCGAGACTAACCAAGCGTTTACGACGTAGTCTCTCCTCCAACGGGTGATGGAATTCAAAGTAACATGGCTTGAAAAACAGCAGAGTAAAATTTTAAAAATGTAATTAGAGTGTTAAAAAAGGAAAACCAAGATCTCTGTCTTGTTTTGTCTCTTCTTTGGAACAGGCCGGAAATTTTTGACCAATCACAACGCGAATAGATAAATGTAGAATTAAATGACGTCTTTCCATTGGCTATTCACGAATCATCAGAGGGTTGTGACTCGGGAAAAAGTACGGACGACACGTCATGATGGGCTATACATAGCAGTTTTTATTGAGATAAAGAGTTTATAGAGCACATAAACCTTAAAATCAGAACTGATCGTAACCAGGGCAACAGACAAATTGATAAGCAGCCTAGCATAGCAGAGACTTTCAGCGTTATGATCTTGGGGCAAATGAGGATTTGAGGTTTTGTCGCCACAGTGACGCTGTTAGATGGAGATTCCTGTTGTCAGACATGCAGTTTAATGCCTTCCAACCACGCAGTTGTATTTTACAACTTTAATTTACCTGCGAATGATCTAATTATGAATTGCAAAGAACGTTTCGGACGGTTCGGAATAGAAAAAATGACTCCATTTCGATTTACAGTGATTTTTTGACTAAAGAATATACCCAAAATGACTTCCAAACGTCTAATTTTTAGCGCCAGTTTTGATTATAAATTGTTTTTCTAAAACTTTATTTATTTCCTAGGTTTTCAAAACTGTAAACACTGCATGAGGTACAAAAAAAAAAAGCGGTGGCTTATATAAATCTTTGACTTCGGTCCCGGGCTTTTCCCTCGGAGAAGCTAGAGCCATGCGTACGAGGTTCATACACATTAGGAAGTTCATTTATAAGGTCTTTAAGGAGCGACGTTTTGGAGTGACGCACGTTCAACCGAATGTGAGCTTTTTCTCTTGTAACATGCCTTGACGCTACCAAATTTGTATTGCTAAGTGTCGTTATTCTTCTGTTATAGAGACTATTAGCCCAAGAATTTGTTGCAGATCACGGCCGAAGGGTACAAAAAGCAATTTCGGTTGACCACGTCGCTCAAAAACGTCGTTACCTAGACTCCCTATATCAGTCAGTCAACCCTGATTTCAAGCCGACTATGAACAAAGTGGTTAATTTCTTCTTTAGCATATAATTTATTAGAGTCTTTGAGTTCTGAAAGTTGATTAAAAGATTGGTAAAAGTTAAAAACAGTTAAATCAGTTTTAGCAATTTAGAAGCAGTAACATGAACTGGAATTCATTTCTCGTTTAGCATTTTTAAAGCAGTTTTTCAAACAAGTGGACCCAGATGCTTTATTTTTTCTAAATAATTCAAACAAAGTGTAACACTGCCTTTTATATCAATACAATATGAATGACAACAATTTTTGTCAGTTGTCTGTATGTATAAATTCTTTTGTAAACAACACTGTCGTCACGCTGGATTGAGTTGCTTGCTTGGCACTAAAAAATCTCTTCTTCGCTTTTTTAAAGTAGTCATATCTCTGATTTCTCAGTTCCAGAAGACTAAGATTTTTAAAAACAATATAAATGACTTGGGGGCTCACACATGTGCTAAATGATTCCATTCCTTGTTTACATTATACTTGAACATGAGTTTTGTTAAACATACAAACTCTTCAGTTAAGATGAGGTTTTAAATAAGCTGACACGTGTTTACAGATGATAGCTAGAGAATTATATTAGCGATGAATGTTAAATATACATTGTACCCAATGTATATGCTGAGTTGAATCTTTAGATCTCCGAGATATGTAATATAATTTTAAATTTTCAGTACCATGGAAAATGTCAATAACGCCGGGCATTTAAGGGAAATCTCACCAAGAGTAACTTCCCGCAGTGAGTGATGTTTTCGTGTTGTACGACATTCTGATGTAAAGCGACTTATTTTCATTACTAGCAACGATGCCCTTAAAGATAAAAAGTGCATTAAAGAACGCTAACAACTTGAGATTTTCTGCCATCAATGTCTCTTATATCTCTTGTACCGCGGGATACGGAATAAGGAGCGATCGATACCTGTTTTATTTTTGAGAAAAAAGAGCGCTCAACTTGTCGGACACCTGTACGGTTTTTGTTAAACACGTGTTGTGAAATTTGAAACAAAATAAACTCAACATTCAATCTCTGATAAGAAATATCAATTATAAATAAACGGTAATAGTGGCAATTTAAAGATTTTTTGAATAATTTTGAACTCAGAAGCGTTTGTGTTAAGATGTCATGTCAGTCATGTATAACTTTTTACAAACACGTGCATTTATGATTGAAATCATTCATTAAACTAAAGCTCTTAACTCACATTAAAGTAACTTGCGAAATTTCAAGTATGAATGATAAAACAAGTGCAGTTTCATATCCCTGACAAAAACAAAACAACCACTAATTTGTTAATAAAATCTTTTTGTTGTGAACTAACTATCAGCAAATAGTTTTTAACTGAGAAAACAGTATCCATTGTCGGAAAAGGCGGTCACCTCATAAAATCGGCAAAATGAGAAGGTTGGAAAGATTTTAACTCTAGTTGGAAGGAAAAATTTTCAGGTTCGCCTCTCACCCGGCGAGTTCATTCTGACAACTCTTGACAGGATGAGAGGTAGTCTGAACTGGGAGTCATCGCCGAAGCGTGTCGCTGAGCGCCACACGTGCACATGTGGCAAAACGGTTTTCGTCGATGCTTTCAAAAGATAAACAACACGGTGAACCAAGGCCGACACATCTGTCCTCGGGGTGCACAAAAGCCAGCGCTTTCTTGAAATAACAAAGGAATAGCAGAACAGGTTCTTTTTTATTCGTCTACAAGTTTGCAGGTGCGTTTTTTGTAACACTTCTCAGTGTTCAGGCATGTAAATATTGCGGGGTCGGACAGATTTTCTTTGTAAAGACCAGCGACACCTTGCTGCCGTATGTTATCCACATGCCCTTTGTCTTGTTCGTTTCTTCCACGTTACTTCCTTAAACTTTTTTTTTTTTATTTTACTGCTTGATACCAAAACGATTTAATCCCCCCCCCCCCCCCCCCCCCCTTTTGAAGGAGGAATCATATCAGCTTTGAAACTTCTATATGCCGAGTAAAAAACAAAAGCGAAAGACTCGTCCTAAAACAGATTCTTTTTATTCTACCGGAGAGAAATTACCTTAAAAATGTGAAAATATGAAATGAATAATCAGTTAATTTTCAGATAATTATCCCTTCTTTTCTCGCGTTAAATTCGTGCCAATCTTAGAAAATACAAACGACTTCATTTGCATGACTACACAAGTTCGAGAGAAATTGAACAAAAAGAGAAGTTTTTGTTTAAAGCGAGAACTTCCAGAAAGAAAAGTATGCGAAATGGGTAAGTTGGCGAAATTTGAGTTCTCAGACTCACTTTATTTTTCGGCAATTTCGCAGCTGAGATTTGAGAATTCCGCCTATTGCTTTTGTATGACTTAATAGTTTCAAATCAATTTCCACAGACCGACGTTAAAAAGACCACACCTACGGTACCTATTTGAAAATGCAAATTTTAACATTTTTCCATGAGCATATTTAAAAGAGACAGACCACTGCAGGTTGCAGAAGTAAAATACGGGCTGTCTGACGCCTTCGGGAACACGCATCAAGAGCGCACAAAGTGCATTAGAGAACAATTGAATTCCAACTTTGTGATCATAGAAGACCTCAAACACTGACATTGATGGCAAAAGAAGCAAGTGAAGTAAACCTCTATCAATTTATTCAAACAATGCAAGTACACGAGGGTGCTTTGAAGAATCCTTTGATTCTCAGGTTATTTTCAGAGAATTCCTGAGGTTAATTTCTTAGCAGTCAAATATTGATACTGATTGGCCTCAATTTGAAGACAATTAATTAAGTTAAATGTCCTTGTCGTTATCTTTCTTTAATGTAAGACCTCCTTTGTTCGCCTCGTCGGTCGGAATAAGGAGTGAAAACATTTCTGAGATGGCTGGAATTAAAATTTTTGCAAGAAATGCTAAAGGCATTAGGGAACAGGCAATATTTGTTCAACACTAAATATTGCCTGTTCCCTAATGCCTTTAGCATGATGCAGTTTTCATTCAGATCCTTACATTTTACAGCACTTTGTCTAAACTTGACAGTGAAACTTTGCCACAGGGATAGCATACAAAGGAACCTTTTTGCAAAAATAGTAGCTACCAATCAACATTTCTATTTTCATGATTGCAAACTGTTGAATTGTGGGGATCTCTAACGTACGTACTCAGTTGTTGTATCTTTTGTTTCGATCACTGTTGTTTCAAACCAAAATCCTGGAACTGGAATAAATTCCCTGTTCCTTTCTACTTTGTTTTCACTAATTTTTTTTTTTTTTTTGGGGGGGGGGGGGGATTTTTATTCACTGAATTTTCTTATTTTCTCGCCGCTTAGAACATCCCTGAGCGAAAATTTTTTCCTTACAAGGGTGGTTACATGCTCTTGTGATATCACTCGAATTGCTAAGAAATACAGTAGTAAGACTCGAACGTCGGGGGGGGAAGCTTTTCTCCATCGAATGATCCTCAGGATCGTGGTTCACGTGATACTGAAGGAAAGGTACTTCAGCTAGGATTTGGGGAAGAAATCGTCTGACGTTTTATGACGCCGTTATTACTTTTAAGAACGACCATATAAAAGCACTGGGAGATTACCTCAGTCTATAACCCACTAATATGGTTTTAATATCATCAGTAGCAATTACACTTTTGCTCTGAAATGTTTGTTTTGCCAATAAAGTGCTTTATTAAGTAAAATGATGGTACAAAAAGGGTTGGCAAGTTAATAATAAGTAATGGTAACAGGACTGAGTGGAGTCCAATTCGGTCTGTAATCATATGAGTGATTAACAAAATCGGACGACCGCGTAGCGGGAGTCCGATTTGTTTAATCACTCGTATGATTACAGACCGAATTGGACGACACGAAGTTCTGTTACCAATTAATCATAACATTAACAAAATTTGTGATATAATAGGCTGTTTTTTAAATCAAAACACAAGAAATTCGAAATTTTGTTTGCTAGCAGTGAAATAAAAAGCCATTTAAGCGCGCGCGTGATGGCGCGTACTGTCCAATTACTTAGGCATGACGCGTACTGTCCTATTAAACTGTCCAATTAAGGCTGAAATCAGGGCAGTTGATAGCCAATCAGATTTGACAATTTTGCTATAGTTATGATTATAATAATAATAATAAATGCATCAGCTTTTTATTATTGTATTCTATTATCTTCATTTTCATCTTTGTGTTTTATTATTGATTTTTTAAACTTTGCCTTTGTAACATTCCGCCATGACAAAACCTTCGTTTTCTAAAGTAATTTTTTTTTTCCTTTTAGGCCACATAAAGGCTACGCTGTACGTCCTACGTTGCTAAAAGTTTGCATTCCTACGTTTCATGCTGCATGATAATAATAATTATCATCATCATAATAATAAAACAAGCCTTGATCACTTTCCCTTTTCCCCTTCACTCCATAGACACAAAAATTTACAATGCTCCACTTTGACTCTCGGTCCACGAGTGTTAAATGGCATCGCTCAAAAGTGCTAGATTTTAAATATTTCTGCTTATTTCTACACAGGCTTCCCAGGGTTATAGCCACCGGATTACTTCAGGCTGGGTGGCCTGTGTTCTGTGCCATTTGCTAGATTTTACTCCCTCCGAGTCTACCCTTTTATACTTTTAGAATACGCCTGGCGACGCTTGGCAACAGTTATTACGAGGAAAGAGGAAGATTTGATTGAGCTACTGTAGTGACTGACAGTTCCGACGGAAGACGTTTTATTGCTTTTCTGTTCAAATACCAGTAGCGGTCAACAAACTATTTTCAAAATATTATTGCCTATCAATATCGGAAGGGCAAAGTCCTGTCTGCGACAAGATATTTGTTAAATAATTATTTTCATGTTAACAATTATTGTTTAACGTCTTGTTTGACTTCAGCAAGACAGGCAGCTGAAGCACCAAAAGGTCCCCTGTTTGTTCATTCTTGTCTATTTGTTTTGCCCTCTTTTGTCCTTAACAGGAGAGAAGCGGACATTTTACCTCTAACTTCGAAGTTTTGAATTTAAATTAATACTAATTCAAAATGTACTGACACTTTTTCAGTCGATAAATCGGAGCAGAAAATAAAAAAAAGAGAGAAGTTCAAAGTGCTCCTGTGCTCTCTAAATCAATTTATGTTGTCATTGTAATCATTAGAATCCGTTAATCGAAGCGCGCGTGGGCCTCAAAGGGGAAGAGAATATCATTTTTCTTAATTGTAAAATATTTGGGGGGCTACAGTGTAGTTATGGTGACTGAGAATAGAACACGTTTCATATGAAAAAACAGCCCCCCACCTCGATGTTCTTGCGTGACAAGAAACAATACTTTGCAGGCTTTGCTATTCTCCTAGAATTTCACTTTTCTAAGTGTTACTACTCTCGAGTTTATCTCTATTATCGCCACAAGTTATAATTTTCAATGAAAAGAAAACTCTTAAAGCTTTCTATGAAAATGACTACTGTCAAATATTGCTCGTCAATTTAAAAAAAAAACATCTGTCAAATACCATACTAATAGCCACAAAAATAGGCAGCAGTTCTTGAATTAAGCCGCAATTTTTTGTTGTTGTTCTCGGACTTCTCGATGCCACAAGGTCGGGAGTGAAAAAACACTTTGAGAAATTTTTCTTTCCTAGGCGAAGCATTTCGATTGCTAACTTCAATATTGGCGCATTCTTGCAGAAAGGTCACCTTGCTTGGGAAACCTATTTTTTAATTAAACTCCTTGTCAGAAAATACCTGGATATTCGAATTAATGGCACCCGATAATTACCAACCCATTTTTCTACAGAAAGCAAACCCAAAAAAGGTAAGATAGTTGCGAATGTTCTCGATAAAGTTTGCCTTAAAAAACATGTGCTTTTACGAATCTCTCGTCTCCATGCCAACATGATTGACAAGGCAGTTAAGCGTTTCCATGGATTTCGCCTCTTGTTAAACTCGTTTTCGTTTATTCAGACGTCCTCATGCCATGTATTCAGCTGTCGCTCTGTTTCCTCGCAAGTAAAAACGCTTTCATTAACAGTTGCATGACTTTCAAATCAGCGGACATAAATATTTTATTTCGTCAAGGTCTCGACGCATTAAAACAAAGTTACAACTGAACTGTTTAAGATCCCAGACTCGCAGCCCCTTTTCATGGCAATACTCCGGAAGAAAATGGTTGCTTGGAGACTTGATTTTTGCCTGAACAAAGCGTTTCGTAGAAACTGGGAGTAGAATTATTAGAACTCATGGCGACACAGTGACAAGTGTTCATAATTGCGTATAACTAAGGAAAAGTACGAAGGCGTATTAAATGAAAAAAAGAAAATACATTAAATGACGTGAGAATATGACTCGTAACAAGTTCCAAAATTAATAGTTTAACAGTTTGCCTTTTTCAGCTATTCGAGCGGAAGCAGTTGTCCGATTGTCTAAAAATATATGGGGATGTTCTAATTGTACGAATATGAGAAAATGCTTCTATTACTATAGAACTTTTCAGTATGCATGCTGACTCCAGCGGCTTAGAGTATTAATAAAATTCTTGTTTTTGCCTACGGCGTGTCCGGTTTTAAACAAAGCCAGTTCTCAATTTAAAGTTGTCCAATTTAGCAGCGTTGTTAACATTGAAGTATTTCAGTCATTTTACGACAAACCAGTATTAGAGGTTAATGGCAAAGGTCCTTCGATTAAATAAAATTTTGATGAGGACGAATTAAAGTCACTGTAATGTTAAAAACGCCGTCTAGTGGCTTAAATTTCTAGCTGCTCGCTAATGTGGTGCCTGACACGACACTCGTGAAGGAGACATCACTAATTCATGATGCGGGTGAAAACTTCAAGGTCGCATTTCAAGAGCATTTCGACCAGCTCACATGCCGATGGGAGTGAAATGCCGCGATATCAGCTTGATTGACCGAGTCATTTCTTTTTTTTATAATTCTAATCTTGCACAAGGAAATATGCAGGTTTAAAATAGCCTGAATTTCAGAAAACGACTCGAAGCAAACGGATGAATTTCAGGCTAGGTTTAAAACTGTGCCCCGAAAAATAAAACAAAGAAAATTACTTTCTTCCGGCTTTCTGCATACATTCCCCTCTGAACATAAAGTTGAACTATTTTAGAATTGTTCTATTTTTACCGCTCACTGAACTGCATGTTGAGGAGTTTCTCAGTGTCATACATTTAAAGGTTTTTCTTCGTGTTTCAAGCACTGGATCAGTCAGACGAGATTTCGATGTACATAAGCTCATATGTTAAGGGCGGCATCAAAATCAGAGCAAAATATTTTATTCTTGAAAACCGACTCATACAAAACAATAATCATGTATGCATTTGTGTAGAAAATAAAGAGTCGTATAATGTCTTTTAAAGACATTTCAATTCGTAAGATTATACGTACGGTTTTACTCACAGGAAAGAATGTTAAGCTTTATATGGAAAAAGTGTAGGATTTTTCTGGGATGATCTTGAATTTCAGTAAAATGTTTTCTGGCAATATAATGTACTTACAGTTTCTCCTCTGACCATGATAACGCGTCGAAATGTCGCTCTCCAACATTGTAGGGCGTCTAAGGACTCGTACTAAATGAAAGCTGTGTCGCGGACCAGGCAGCATATAAGCTTATTCGTCGTTCAAACGGTTGATGTATGGCTCATACCTTTTGCCGGAACTAGCAAAGTTAAACTTAGTTCGCAAGCTGGTTGCGGTCGAATCACAAATGTACGGAATCTTTACATTCAAAACCAACGATCGGTCACAGCACCTTGCAGGTGTTCAGCGAAATAATGCATTCATGGTTCACAACAAAGATTATTTGTGTTTACGTGTGACTATCATTCTCTACGACATTTATAACATGGCGTTACGGTTAAATTTGACTGAAAAGTGATTAGTGTGCGCGGTGAAAGGGTCACGTGATCGCGGCAGGTGCGTTCATAGAATATTGATATGTAGGCGAGAAAAGAAAAACTATGCCAAAAAGCTCCCGAAGCAAAAAAACCGCCTTATAACAATAATTCATCACTAAGTCGCCCTCTCCTTCTTAATGAACAATGACAGCTTGACGGTACACTAGCTCAATTAAAAACCAAGGCCAAAATTGTTGTATCGGCGATTATTGAATTACAATTTTTATCTTGTGAAACGGAGGAAGCGTAAACTTACGATGGACAATAAAAACAATTTTTGATTTTCACGCACGCGAAAATCGCCTTGGGGTGGTAATTGTAACTTTTAACATAAATCAATATGCCGACGGATAATTAATGAAGTTAGGACAGGTGTAGTGTATTTTTTTTTTTTTTTTTTTCAGCTGAGCGTGAGGAAAGAAAATCGCTCCAGAAAAGAAAAATTTTGCAGCTGTTTCAAATGGTTATCAAAGCTACACAACAAATCGAATAAGAAGTTCGAATTCTATTCTAACCACTTCAGTAAAAAATTTACTCATTTTAAGCCTAAACTCTCTTCATTCGATAATTTCGGCTGACAATATTAATAAAGATGTTTAAATTAATTGCAAGGTTTCTAGGACACTCGTGTCAATTGGTTGTTAGGCTTAACTGCTTGGTACGATCTATGATAAGTATTCTTTCCAGACAGTTTGGTGACGCACACAAATAATTGCTCTTTTTATAGCTCAGTTGGAGCAAAAATCAATCTTCTTTGAGACGTTTCGTCAGGTTTTCGACGTTTTCTTCGCGGAACTCGAAAACTGCCGACCCCATTAGTGGCCCGCGCCTTCGGCGCTCGAAACTTGCCTCGTCTTGTTCTGAAGTCTGGCTACAGCCCTGCGAAGAAATCGCTTCTTCGGCGTTAACTAGAACAAAAGTCCGGGGCGAGGGATCGCTAAAACAAAATGGGATTATTTGTCACACGAAGGCTTTAAGTATAAAATAAACATAATTTCATTCTGAAGATTAAAATTCCATATATCAAATAAAGGTTCTAAAACCTGAGATTCAAAATGCTCTTTTACACCGATATGTCACATGCTTATTAAGCAAAGTACCAGGTTGTTGGAGAAAATCCACTTTTCAGCCTATAAGGCAACCAAATATGGCCAATTAATGCGAAATCGGGTGAAAAATCGGCAAATGGCGATTGTTAGGATTTTTGATTAAAAACTCGCTGCTGAATAAAAGATTTAAAATGGGTTCTTTCGGATCTATAGCTTACAGAAAAGTTTTCATTCTCCCTGCTCGTTTTGTTGACGAGTCCTTCTCGACTGTTTTGCCTCTCCCCAAGGCTCAGGGGTAGTCATTGGCTTGTATCGTGTGTGACATCACTGCCCAAGAACTGGAGTCGAGTTTCGGACGTGGCCTATACAGCCTGTGCCGTCTGTGCCCTGTGGGTCCACTAGCGACTTGTCCTTATGCCGGCGGGGGATGGGCTACTCCCATAAATTTTGGATGGGTGTGTGCCACCCAGGGTCATAAACTCTGAGCCTATTTAAGAATGAGATAAACAAAAATCGATACCCTGTTCAAGGCCCAAACGCGAAAAATGACACCCCACTCGAAGGAAAATCATTAGCTAAGAATTTAATGGCGTGAAGTGATACTGTTTTAAATATTCTAAGGGATAGTTCAATTTTAACAGATGATTTGATTCTAGAGTAGCTTGGCATTTAGACGTATGGCCTCTGTCGGTCGATCTCGACCGCGTGGATGATGCGCCCTTAGTTGGATGCCGTGCCAGGCGTGATAATATTAGGGAACTTAAGCAAAGGCGTTTTTGAGCGACGCACGTCAACCGGAAGTGGATTTTTTGCATTCCTGAGCCGTTGTTTCGCCCGAATTTTCAGTCAAATCGTCTCTATAGGAGTAAAGAAGCTGAGCAATACAAATTTTGTATAGTCAAGGCATATTAACAGGGAAAAGGCCTCACTTCCGGTTGACGTCCGTCGCTCAAAAACGTCTTTTTTAAGCTCTCTAGTACTTTCACAGCTGGCACAGCGTCGGCTGTGACTAGACAGTCCGATTCGGGAAAGGCAGACTTTTCCGAATTCGACACAGGTGTGGATAATACCAACTGATAGCAATGAAGCACACCTTCCAACTCCGCGGTATGGCCAGTACCTTACGCATGCGCACAACCATATCACCTGGGCAGTGGCAGCCATGGACAGCTGTTTCGCCCTTGTTGGGGCTCATCAGCATGGCATAGCCGTCGGGTCAATGAGCAGGGTTAACCCGCGTATCAGAGACCCTTTACTGCCGAGGCGAGTGCAAGCACTCCTTTAAGGGCCAGTTCCACCGTGAACATGGCTATGCCATGCTATGCCATGCTGATGAGCCCCAACAAGGGCGAAACAGCTGTCCATGGCTACCACTGCCCGGGTGATATGGTTGTGCGCATGCGTAAGGTACTGGCCATACCGCGGAGTTGGTAGGTGTGCTTCATCGCTGTCAGTTGGTATTATTACAGGTGTGGATGGTCGCTGGGTCTGCCACACTTGTGCGCGCCTTTCGTCTGGCTCTCTTCTCCTGGGCCAGGGTCTGGATCTGCTCCTCCCCTCCCACAGTTGGGAGCTGTCTCTGAAGCTTAGAGCGCCAACTGCTACGGTCAGCTGCCATGTCTTCCCAGCTGGACATTTAAGCGCTTGAATTTTAGCGATACTGATTTAGGTACCCTATCTAAGGATCAAACCGCGAACACAAAATGCCAACAATGGCAAAAATAATACCCTATTTAACTATCGAGATCCTAAAAACCATAACCGTTCAGGCGGCACACACCTATCTACCTATCTAGCCCATAATTGGGAGAAGTCCCCACGGGTCTGGCTGACAGAAGGCTACGGCTAAAAAGCTTTGAATGCGGAAATGCGGACAGCTTTGTGGATAGGCTAAGGTTCGTTCAACTTCTAAGAAATGAAACTGAAAACATAAAATTCCATCGATAAATCTACGTTTGCTCTGGCAAGTTGCAGGCATGGGCAACCTCGTTTCGCGAAAGCCATGATATTTCTTCGTCTGTCTTCGCGGCTGTCATGTTGTCTAGTCCGCCCTGTACGGCGTTTTTCCAGGCCTTCTAGGTCAATAACTTTCGGTCACGTATCCGAGGCGATCGGCTGGGAAGTTCTGCTCTCAGACCACCTGGCCCGAAACACATTGACCGAGCGGAATAATGAGGCCTAGGAACTAGGCAAGCTAGTAGGAACGAATGTTCGTTTCTTTAGCGATTCAAAAATTAGGGATCGAGAAGTGTAAAGAATTCAAGGGCCTATTAGGAGCTCTTTTGATTAGCCCTCCGGCCCATCTCATCAGTCTCCCCATGAGTGATCGTCACTATCGGAAGCCTCGTAAGTCTCCAAGTCTTGGAGGTCAAAAGTTCCACCTTCCATTTCCTGTTTCTGTCTTTCCATTGGGTTTCCTGTGTTCTGCTCTCTAACTTTAGGCTCAAACCTCTCAATCCTCGTAGAAGACTTTGCGCCATTCAGTGCCCGCTTTAAACATTCTACATGCGACAACGAACTGAAAAGAGCGGGACCCGCTGATTTATTTCTGGGACTTAAAGCCATAGATGGAGCACTTCTGGATTCTCCGCCCTTTTGGAACCCTATGTGTTGATAACAAGCCGAGTATCCAACCACTCCCTTTCCTGGTTCTGGGAAAAGAAAAGGTAGAACTTGTCAGGTTGTTGTCTTAAACTTCGAAAAAGATGAATGACAAATTTCGTGTCGAGGAACTCATGAAAATATCACACGTACTTTTTTTTCTACACGAGCTTACCCTACTCTGTTTAAAGTACATCTCTCGCTCACCTTCGAATGCTTCCTGCGTCAAAGAATATGATATATTGACCCCTAACGTTTTTCTGGGGATTCTGGCCAACGATTGAGCACTTGGTTCACCGTTTCGATCTCCGTCTTTCCTAGATACTCTGCCATCGTTCTTTAAGGAGACTTTATCAATAAGCTTCAAAAGGTCTGGCGAAACAGTTTTTGCATGGTCAACTTTATCTGTTGTTTCCTTAAACTTTGACAGAAGGGACCCACACATCTTTCGTAAAACACGTTAAACTGAATGCACAGCAGCTTTACACCAGGCACAAGTTGAAACGCGCGCCAGCTAGAACGGTAGCAACTCGAAAATTCTTACGTTTCAAAAGAACTTCCGCGTTGGTATGGCAACGTTTATTGCGCGCTTCTGGCGTAAATTCTCCATTTCAGAAACGAGAGGGGAACTGAGGTAGATATGCGTCCCTCAAGAGAACCTGGGAACGAGGTTGGTTCCTCAATTGTTTCCGGGTCGTTTCCGGGATGGTCACTAAAGACCTTTAGATTCGAGGACGAGTAATTTCGAGTATTCTAAAAATATAGACTCCCCGGAAAGCTTCAAATTTACCATTTTTCACAAGAAAAGTTAGCACCGTTACATTTAGTGAACAAGGTTACACCCTCTCCTGATCGCAAAATGATAAAACTTCTAACATTTGATAGAGCGATTTTCGTATGACCTTGAAAAATGGTTTCCGTAAGTGTTCGTCATCTGTTTCATAAGCCAATAAGTGAAAAGATCAAAACATGGACTCTTCGTTTTCCCGCCAAAGAAAACCCTAATATGGAGAAGGCATTGTTCGATTGACCAATCGTGTTGCAGTATGACGTTAAAGCAATTTCTTGAAAGTTCTTCGGGCATGAAGTTTGTTTACCCGAGCGTTCGCTTAGCCAACCAAAACCAGGTGCGTTTGTATCCGTTCGATACACCAATCAAATCGCTCTATTTCCGTTCGTTTGTTGTTTCTGTTTTGTTCGCGCGTTTTCATTTCAAGGTCATACGAAAATCGCGCTAACTTGTTTTCGCCACTTCGACATTCTCGCTAAAACTCGTAGTAGAATGACGACGGCTACCACATTTTCCCGCCAAAATGACGCTGCTTTAATACGCGCGAAAATCCTTAAATAAGAACGACCGAGACCAGGTTTTATGAGCCCGCGAGACTGAGCACCCCACCCAAACCCTTGTTTTCACTAAAACCGCTGGACGCCAACCTGGTTGAGGTCGTTGTTGTCTAAGGTCTTCCAATACGCGCGTGCACTACTTAGTAAATCTTAAATCTCGTACTCCTAGTCGTGCTCGTCTTAGAATCAAAAGGTTTCTACTGAAGACGCGCCTGTCAGCTGTTGGCCAATTTGTTTCTCTTAATTGTCCCCAGTTACATTCCCGGAATTCGAAGTTTTTGCGAAAGTTAAATCGGCGGGACCATCTTCATTTTCCTCTAGTTAAGTGGCCAATTCACTGACGGTTCCACACGATCTAGCAAATTCGCTGTTTTTCCGATGAAACAGTCACAAGTGTGTGAACGGTTTGAACCCAGGAGTCATTTCATGTGAGTACGATCGTCCGGGTGAACGTTGTCCTGAAAAGGACTGTTGTTGTTTACTGTGACTGACGTTTCGATTACCTGTGTGGCAGTCATCTTCAGAGTCAAAGTGAGTTGTATCGCGTCAGTTGATGGTTTTAAACTCTGGTTATTGACCTGATTGGTCAGTTAAGTCGCGATGTTACCAGGTGATCTGTGACGTCATTGCGGGGGCCTGGGGAAAGAAATTTTAATGCCGTATCCCATAAACCAACGCGCGCACCAATTCAATTCAATTCAATCTGTTCCCGTCAGCTTTGGTTTATGGGATACGGCATTAAAATTTCTTTCCCCAGGCCCCCGCAATGACGTCACAGATCACCTGGATTGGTCCGGGTTGTCCGTCAGTTAAGACATGATGCTACTGGCTATGAAGACTGAAAGACTGATAACGTCATCGGTGCGTTTCGATCCATCTATTTTCACAGTTAAACAGTCGTTTATTGTTAGTCAAATCGTCAGTTGTCCAGTCGTTTTCCATAGCTAGTTTTGCTTGATTCTGTCAATAAGTCTTTTGTACGGTGCCGGGAACTGTTGACTATGAGTCAGTGGCGTTTGTTTATGTTACAGGGGTGTATGCTTATGGTACGCAATGGTATGCCACCACTGCAAGGTCTCTTTGGACACTCTATCGGTCTAATTAGTTCGTTCATTTCTTTTCCTTTATTGGCAATTCAGCCGGTTTTCTCACAAAAATTCCAAGAGACCGCCGCTTAAAGAAGGCAACGAAGGCTGAAGTGGCTTCAAATTTTATTAAATCCTCAAACGTTTCATGGTCGGCGATTCACTCGCATGCCTCATTTACATTCCTAGTGTAGAATCGACGCCAATCATTGTCAAGACTGGTCAATAAATTAAAAATATTACACGTTGTATCAATCTTGCTTTATAAGAATTAAGGAGTAAAAGAATATGATATCAATTAACTGTTCGTTATATATATATATATATTTCTTGTTTTAATTACACTGATATATAATTTCTAGGATATGTTGTAGAGAGTAATGAATACGCTGTATAGCCAACAACTTAGACATCATTCTAAAAACTTTTTCTTCGATTCTCTTTGAGGAAAAAAGGTCGTCTGCCCACACCTTGATACAGAAGCAGTTGAAATTCATTGGATACGATTGCCAGTAAAAGACAGCGTTTTCTGGGAGCATTGTCTTTCCTCAGAACCCTCATTTGGTTTGGACAGCGGTTGTATTGAGAGCATGACGTAACCATAAAAGCCCGCGAGGCCCTCTGTTGATATCACGCCTGAGGGCGCTTTGTTAACAAACTATCCCGATGGAGAGGAAAAGTGTGACGTCACGTTACCATGGTAGCAAGCAAAACGACGAGGAAGACCTTAGATAATAACGACCTAAACCAGATTGTTTCTTTCAGTAAAATTACATGAAGAACAACTTAAGTCCAACTTTACTGTGTAATATAAAAGTGAAATAGAAAAACTCCACTGTGATGCTTTGAACCCGGGTCACTTGCTTTATAGCCTACATCCATATCCACTACACCATCGAGGACTAGCTGCCAAATCCAGTAATTTTTAAAATATACAGTCATGTTCTTATATATGCCGTACCCCATTACAATATTCGAAAGCTAACCGTTTTCAGTTCAGTGCTTAACCCCAATCACTGTAGATCAGTGCTTAACTCTCTACTGTGTTCTCTCCATAACTGGAGCTCTGTAATTTTGGTTTCTTCAGCTATTATAGCCTCATTCGTTCCATTACGGAAATAATGCGTTGTGTAAAATTCATAAGGTGTCCAATCTGGTTTAGGTCGTTGTTATCTAAGGTCTTCCAAACGACGACGGTAACGGCAACTGGCAAAAAAATTAACAATATGTTTATATAAGCAAAACAAGAACTTTGCACGTGCGACGCGCTTTTTTTTGTACATTTCTTAGCCGTCGTTGCGTGTTCGACTGCGGCATGAAACTTCCTAATTTGAAGAGCCCGCTTTATGGCTGAGAACACAACACAAAAATTTTCTTTTTCTAACCTTAGAGACGGTCCTATCGGATTCAACCCCTGAAAATTTCGCCAACATTTGACAACTTAAATGAAATTGAATACTATCGATGAGGTTTGAAACAGTAGTGTTGTCATCCAGGGCCCAGTTGTTCGAAGGCCGATAAGTGCTTAACCCTGGGTTACATTTAACCCGGGTTTCTATTTCTCTTGTTCAAAAGCATTTTCTCGGATAATTTTCTTTGTTATTTTTAAGAGCATCCAATCACCAACTTGTAGACAAAAAGAATAAAACTGAAATTACTTTCTAAGCTTTCATTGCTGAATTCAAATTTCGCACTAACCCTGGGTTATCTTAACCCAGCTTTGAACAACTCGGCCCAGAAATCTTGCCACCATGGCAACATGACGTAACGACTTCTCCTCTCCATTACTAGGAAATAAGAGAAGCATCAGACCAAATCACACACCACAACCCATTAAAATGACGGTTGGCATTTTCTCACCGTCCAAAAGTCCGCTACAAGATTGTCAATGACAGTAATGAGTTAAAAACTTTGTTATTGAGACAAGCTTACTTATTTACTTTCTTTTGTAAGTAATAGGCTGAATAGCATTTCACTACCCGTACTGTCTTGGCAACGTAATTATCTCTTTAAAAACCAAAAAGCTAGTTAAGAACCTAAATAGCCTATATTTGCGCTAATTACCATTTCAACAACTTTGGAAAATGTAGATTCTTACTCGCGGGGTAGTACTGTAATATATAAATATTTTTTCTATTAATGCGCCAGAATTACAGCAACATCTCGTTGTTTTCAACGCAAGTGTAAACATTAGAGTATATAACTTATTTCCCTACGCAAGACGAGTCAAGAGACTCTGGTGCTAAAAGAATTAAGCTCCTTGTTCATGGTCAAACGAATGTCTATACTTTAAGATCAGTTAGCTTGACCGAGTGGCATCGTTTAACTCCATATCGATCGGTCTGATTGTACGCACCTCTCTTGTTTCACTTTGAAGTGTTCTGAGGTGAAGTAGGCAATAATGGTTTCAGAGTAATAAGGAGTTTTCTTGGTAAAGAAAACAAATTATCCAGGTAAAATAATATGGAAGCTATAATTTACAATGAGAAAAAAAAAATCTGAGCGGTCTTCATGAAAAACTTAAAAGTAAAACGATTAAAAAAGCTATCATACATAAAACTAAAATGAATTAAAAAGATTGTACGATCAAAATATTTGACAACAATTACTCTTCACCGTATGCACTGTGGGATTACGAAGTAGGCGCATGTTTTTCTTGGTATCCTCCTCTAGGTTCAAGTTATCCTTGGACTGCAGGCTCATGTCGGTCAGCTCCAAGTTGACTCCATCCTCTGCTGAAGAGTTTCGCTTATTTTTGCTTATTTGTTGAACGCCTGTGTTATTACAGTTTAACGTCCGTTTTTCAATTTCAGCATCACACTCGTTTGTCCGAATGTACTTCGACGCGCTATTAGTTCTTTTCTCTCGAATAAAGCTCGTGTTTCGCTCGTTTTCTCCATCTCCTTTGTGACTAAACAGGTCATTCTCTTCGATTAAAGGGCTCCTTTTGCTGTTGCAAACTTCAAATCTTGTCCTGTTTTCTGTTTCGTCTACATCACTACTCAAGTTATTGTGGTCCAAGTTTTCTTTGTTGCTCTCAACAATAACATCCAAATCTTCACACAAAGGAGCAAATCCATTCAAATTTAAATTCAAACATTCATCATTACCACTATTCTCTTTTTTAGGTGGTGGGCTTTTGTTCGAGGATGACGTCTCCCCGTTTGTGCGCTTGTCGGAGGATACTAAACGCCTAGTTCCCCGACTACCCCCTCCTCCGACCCCAGTCCCCCCTCCGCTGTCACCGTCGAAGCTACCGTCATCAGTATTCGAGCGCCTGGATTTCAGTTTACAACCGGAAGTGGTTTTAAGACGACGCATGTGCTTTTCTATTTCATCCTCATCTGAACTACTACAACTTGAAGAGCGTCGGCTGCCTCCCGAGGGCACCGGAGACAGGCGGCGCGTAGTTCTCTTTGATTTCATTACCCCTCCCCCGAGGTGCTTTCTAGTCCGTTCAACGCGGGGCGAATTTGCCGGACTGTCATCCAAATCCGACTCGCGTTCCTCGTAAATTTGATTCAGCGCTAGGGGTGTGCTTTTAGCTTTACCCAATCTATTGTGGCGAGGAATCCTTTTCTGGTGTTGTCGCGCCAAAGATGGGAAGCTTGGAGTATGCATGATTTCAGTTGAAAATTGCAAGTTCGTTGAAGTTGACGGCTTATGATCCGGAAGTGAACTCGTCGACGAAAACTTGCCATGAGTTCTTGGAAGACCTCCGGGTACCAAATCATCCTCCTCCATTGAGCTATGCAGCACTTCGTCAGCCTCGACTGCATGTGCCTTGATAGTTTCATTTAGTATTGTTCCTTCCCTTGGCGCCAGTCTTCCTGAAGAGTTGCGGCGAGTGCGTGAAGAGCTTGAGCCGGAATCGGTGTCAGAATGCGTTTCAGATTCGTTTCCTATGTCCTCGTCCACTTTCACGACGGAAATGCTGTGAAAAAAATTTCAGTCAAATGGTCGAAGGGAAATCTGACTAGACAAGACCTATTACTTCAGTATCTTATTGCGAATCAGCATTGTAAAGCCTAATGAATCCTTGTAAAGCCTTGAAAATTCATTCTGAATAACTGACCCAGTTGGGGACATTAGTAAAACGTATTGTACCGTATCGTATTGCAAAGAGAGGGTCCCTATCAGGGTTCTTCATTTTCGTCATCCCAACCCGAATTTTCCCTTTATCCCGTATTAACGATGGAAATTTTCGGCATCCCGAATCTCACCCCCATATTGTTTGGAAATCCCGAATCCCGACCTTCAAAGAAGTTAAATCCCGGACCCTGAGAGACCTATTGGGCACCCTTTAAAGAGGAATGGAACGGGCCAGAAGCCCTGAATGGGCAAAGGATATTTTGAACTCTGTAAAGAGGATTTATGGCTCAGGGCCCGGTTCCTGAAAGGCTGATTAGCACTAATCCAGGATTAAGATTTTGTTCTACTTTCAATGTATTGCTTAGAGAATCATTTCGTATGAGTCGTTACTGTGTCTCAGCTTTAAGGCTCAACAGTATTTTGTAAGCTTCAGTTACATGGTCTTAATAAGAAAAACCGTGCTTAAAATTTCGCTTAATCCTGGGTTTAACTTAACCATCTTTTTAGGAACCGAGCTCAGAAGGCTACGCTTACTACCCAACACTCTTAAGGGCCATTCACATGATAACCGAATTACTTTTATTTTGAAACGAGTTCATCCCATCTCCACATATTTCTCTATATTTGTTAACATGATACCGAAACGACATTTCGTTCCCCTACAAGTCGTTCGAGAACGAGTTCATTCGGTTTTTCATTCCGAATGAAATTCTCGTTCCGGTATGAAGCGTCAATCATTTTTGTATCATGTAAGTTGACAACAAACTTCGTTCCGGATTGAAAATCGGAAATCGTGTAGTCTGGGGTGAGTGGTCCATGCGTATCTGATCTGACGCGAAAACCATCCGAGTAGATCGAGAAGGCCTCAGGCTGAGCCGCTCAATAAAAAAGAGGAGTTTACACAATGACGAGGGCGACTGCAAGGACAACGGCGAGAACGGCAAAAAGCAATAGACTGTTTTCACTCACGTGGCCAGCATCTGTACAAATTTATTGGAACAAAAGGAAGCGTTTGCATAAGAAAAGAGTTCAACTCCCAGAGGATTGGTTTGGGACACCAACATGGCCGCCATTTCATTGTTTTGGGACACACAACAACTTTGCACGTGCATCACGCTTTGTTGTTCATTTCTTTGCCGTCACTGCACGACTACGACCTGACAATGACTAATTTCACGTTTCATGGAAGACGTGATGACAAGGCAATAATTTTCTTTTTCTTTTTGTGAACTTAGCCGGAAATAATCGCTTTAGAATTCATCTCCTGAAAATATCGCAATCATTTGACAAATTAAAGAGTTGGAATAAGAGAGATGAAGTTTAAAAGAGCGCGAATTCTTTTTTTGGGTGACGTTCTCGCCATCCGCCGTCATCGTTGTTTAAGCTCCCTTTTATATAGTGAATACAGTACGAACTTGACTCTGGAACGAAAATTATTCCGGTATCAAATAAACAGCTCCTTGTGTAAAATCAACTGGAATGTTTTTATAAGAGCTAAGAACAAAATTACGCGGATTATGCAGACGTGGCTGCAAATAGGGCACCGACGCCGCACTGGCTGAAGAGCAGGCCGAATAAGTTTTGCAACGCTACAAAACGAGTCGAAAAGGGACGTTGCGTGTTTTGTCACCTACGTTCAAACCTCTCTTGAAACATTGAAATCAGATTGTTGCAAGCTACGTTGGTCACCATACCTTGGTTTTGAATCTTGTTCCCGGCGCACGTTTTCGGGAAGAGACAGTCGCCCATTAGTTCTTCTTCTAGTGATAGCTGGATTGAAAGTGTTGTTGGCTGTTTCCAGACGTCGTAGAAGTTGCTCTGCCAGAAGGTAGTATGTGGCAGTCACATGATCATAAGTGTTCTTCTCCAGCGACCTGTAAATTAAGCGCAAAAGTATCAATTAATGAACCATTTTATCACTAAGCGTACTAACAATTAAACACCTCTCCAGATGCCAAAATATTTTGGCACACGAGTGCTTAAGATATTAGGGCGGTGCTGCACGTCACCCGGAAGTGGCCTTTTAGCACTCTTGAGGCGTGATTTTGAACAAATTTTTGAGCAAAACGTGTCTTTAAGAGTAAAGACACTTAGCAATATAAATTTGGTAGCGCAAGGCACACAAAAAGAGAAAAATGCTAACTTCCGGTTAACGTTCGTTGCTCAGAAACGTCACTGCTTAAAATCCATATTATACTATATTATAACATATTATATCATATTACCTAAGGCCTCATGTTCGATTGAACGTATTCCAATTGTAATTGTAATTTGTAATTTGTTTGCCCACGGAGCACTTACAGTGATGGAGTTCTTAAGAACTCGTTGAAACGTGTCCTTGCGTTCCAGATCGAATTGGAATTTGGGTTTGTTGGTTTTTAAGGACGGATCGAGGAAAACTTGAGTACCCGGAGGAAAACCTTTCGCAGCAGAGGATTAAGTTTTTAACACTCTTAACCAGAGAACATTTGTTTTGGCATTCATTGCATTTCAATATCTAAAAATCTGCTCGAAATAAAAATTCCGATTAATTTAGTGCTCAAAAAATCCAAAAATCAAGGTAGAAAAGATCTGTCAAAAATCTTTTGCTCGCGCGATCCGCAGTCTGGAGTCTTGGGTCTGTGTTCTGCAGTCTGCAAATTTCAGCCAGCACCTCTAATAATTCAGCTTAGAAGATTAATGTACTTACGTCTGAATAGTTTCTCGATCAGCAATATTTCCAGTCTCCATTACTTCTATAACATAGCTGTGTTCTTCAGGTGTGAGAGGGAGTTCTGTAACTAGGGGTACAGGGGTTGGAAGCACAGGAGGGTGGGCCCCCTGAAACCAAGGGTCTTCCATTATGTCTCTTAGTGTGGATCGAAGATATGGCTCTCGCACCAGCATCTTTTCTATCAAGCTGTTAAGATAATAAATCACAAACCACACTTACAAAAACTATTTCACAGACAGAGCCAAGATGTGCAAGGAGATCCATTTTGACCCTTAAAGTCCCAACAATGACCAATTTTCTCTAATTAATAAGACATTAAAAAGATTAGCAAGATTATTGAGATGTTTACCTAAGGCAAAGTGCTCTGATCAACTATCAAATTCTCTCAACGAATTCTTTAAGGAAAGGTAAGGAAATCATCTGGAGAATTTGCATATGGATATAGGTTTAAAGAGGTTTCACTCTATCAGACGGACTTACTTTTGACAGGCTGGCGAAACATGGTCAGATACCTGGTACCGAACATCCATGATGTTGATGAGTGTCTCACTGTCATTAGCCTCAAAAAATGGTGCTCGCCCACACACGAGCATGAACAGAATAACTCCAAGACTCCAAATATCTGAAAGAAAAAGTACGACATTTAGTTTTTTTTTACCATAAAGTCCCAACTTAACCTAATATTGTAAAATATATGCCCACCACCTTCACCCCCAGCAGTTATTTGCTCCTTCCAGCTTTCCTCATGAACAGACTTGGACATAAGTGATAAGCATCAGCTAGCGAAATTGTTTGATAGAATTAAGTACCGTGCAAAGGCCTTTTCCCAAAACAGAAACAGCTTTTTATATTAACATTGATCTGTATACACCTTGTTGCTTACAGTCTCAGAAGTGTGATCAGGAGCCAATATTTAAAGATATTGGTCATGTTTGCTGTTGTACAAACACTAGGTTGACAAAGACGATGTTGTTTGTGAAGTCTAGGTGTCCATACAAATGGGACCCTTGGATAAATATCACTAAACTAAATTATTAAATGTCTCCATTGAGCAGGCAAAGGGGTCTACAAGATAAGAGTGGTTTCGCTGCACTGGTTGACTGTGTAGTTGCCAGTGCAAGTCCATGGTAACAGGTTTACTGTCAGGAGGATTTTAACTGTACTGTTCTGTACACAGAAAAATGAATGATAATCTGCGCATATACTTTAAATATGACCCCCCTCAGCCAACCCCCCTGAACAATGTCTCTTGCCTAACACCAGCAGCTTTAGCCAACTCTTCTAAAGGATGGAAGTCGAAAACCCACAACACAAACATCAGCGGCTGTTGAGTTCTGGATGAGTTACCTTAACTGCTCTAAAACTATCTTTCTACAGAACGGGAGGGGGGGCGGGGAGAAGCTACTTCCCATACATTCTCTTAAATGAAATCCAAACAATGTTCTCACAACTTGCAAAGCGATCAGCAAGGGTGTTGCCAGCGGATTTATGTACTGATCATGCGCATTACGTCAAAATCCATAGATCAACGGCCTTGAGAAGAAACAAAAACATGGCGGTCGAAGGAGGGACTGTTTTTCACTACAGTGGAACCCCGATATAATGATATGCCAAGGGAGCAGTGAAATTAGATCGTTATATCGAGGTATTGTTATATCGAGACTTCCGATATAACGATATTGCCGTAAAATAACCGAAAATATCGTTACATCGGGGTAAAATTAACATGTACTTTTTTTCTACATACTGTTTAATTAAACTTGTAATGAGTACCAAATGACTCACAAATGTAGCGTTTCAAGCACACAGCAATGTCCTTAAACAATTTGCAAGGCATTAGACGTTATCAAGGTTACACAACAAAGTCTGTGGTATAAATCGTAAAAGAGAAACAAAACAAAACTTAAACATTTGCAGTTGCCATAAAACGAATGGAGGGCAAAAGAAAGCGCAAGCAAGTCATCGTCAGCCACGTGCCACTGACACTGTCACGAATCTTCCATTTATTTTTGAAACATGGAGGGCAGATTTCCGTTCAAGTTACAGGAAAACGCAGGAACAAAGGCATCGGCCTTGAAATCCCGGCGATGCATACTTTTTGTCACAAGGAGTCAAAAATACTAAAACTGAAAGAACTATTAAATGACAAGGAGGATAAAGAGTCATCGTAAACTGAAAGCTGTTGACAGAAACGTTACAGATTACTGTACTCGATTACTGTAATGTTATTGTATTAAATTCAATGTTTTGTTTAAATTGTATCTGTGTACTGATACTGTAATATCGTTATATTGGGGAAGATTTTACGCTCGGTGCGCTAAAAAGTCATCGTTATATCGGGAATATTGTTATATTGAAAATCGTTATATCGGGGTTCTGTCCCATACATTTTACTGTAACTTTTGCCGGGACATAGCATATTTATCGTTATACCGGAGATATCGTTATATCGAGGATCGTTGTATCAGGGTTCCACTGTATTATATTTTGGTAATTCGCAAATTTATTGATTTGATGTCCCTTTTCACACATAGTGTGTGGTTTTCTTTTTCTGTTAAACAATTCCCCTCTGCAGAGTTTGGAATTATATGCAACATACAGCTCCGTACTGATAAGAACCGCCGAAGAGTTGAGCAATCGAGCAGTGTTTTGCAGCAAACCTTAGGAAAGTTAAAGTCGCTTCAAGGTACAGAGCTTTCAGTAGTAGTTGTGATTTGTTTATTAGGATCATTTTGAATTTTAACTTTGGATTTAAGGTGTTGACGGATCATAATAAACGAAGTGAAATGCTATGAAGTGTGAATGTTTATTCAGTTATGATATGTAGAGCTGTAAGCTCATATTTATATAGCTCTCTGAATATACTTGCTTCCGATAAATTTGACACTTTCTCCAGTAATTTTTATCAGCAACAAGTTATCCTTGCCCGGCAAAAACGATGTAATCTATAAATCGATCGAGCACATTGTTGTTGGTTAAGATCTAACGCGGTTGTGTTTTAGTTTCCCCCGCAATTTCAGTGCCGAAAGACAACTATGATATGCAAGAAAAACAAAGATGCATGATATTATTTTTTTCAATTTTTTAAGCATTTCTGATTCCCCCTGCCGGTTCGCTTCTTGCTTCTAAAAAGTCTAAAAATATTTACTGTGGTAAAATACTGCAATTATCCGCTGACCATCACTCAGGGTGACCGCTTTGCAAGTTGTGAGAACATCGTTTCTCGGTCCCAGACCTCGTCTCTTCCCCCCCCTGTACATAACTATCAGGACACTTGTATTCAGCAGACAGCTGAAGATCCTCAGAAGAGTTCTTTGCTTGGACAGAGCTGACCTATTGAGCCTTGGAGAGATGTGTGAAAATCTGAGAAAAAAACAATTTTGCCAATTCGTGTAAAGTAAACATTGATACCCAAATGCCTTTGTTGTGTAAACAGACACAAATCCAAATATGCTGTTGTGCGATGTGTCTTTAAACACTTACCAATTTGAAAACATTTTACTCTAAATTATGTTAACAATCATTATTTAACCCACTACCAACCACCACTGAACAGCATTAAGTTTATAAAACTGGCTTTTGGCACGCTAAAATAAGAGCTTCGACATTAATAACATCCTAAAATTTAGGTAATCTCAACACCAAAAAAAAATCATGGCTGACCACCGGTGTTAGCTTGCAAAAGGAAGGGGGAAACATATTAATGACTTAACTTGTCACTTCTCTTAACAACCGAACATCCAATTTAAAATTGTTCGAAATTGAAGTCTGTTTCAATTGTAAAGCAGGTGTAGATTTTCTAGCTTTGCGTGTGAACCAGGCTATGATCTTTTAATATTAATGTAGCTATCCGAAACAACAGTGATATCTAAAGAATAACTTTCACCCACGATATATATTACATGGCCAATAACGTAACTATAGTCAATCAAACTGCTTAGATATGAACACTAGTAAGTATACCTCCCACTGTGGAGTCAGTCGATATCAAAAAATTAAAAATTAGGTCGAAATTTTAAGATTTTTTTTCCACCCAAATGGCAAAAATAATAAATAACATTCGTTTGATGAAACGTTCTAGAACGCATACTTGTACTGTAAGCCCTTTCAATGCATGACTTCTTTTAAAATGTCATGGTTGTAAATTTCAGCGACCGACCAACAGCAAATTATCACTCGCGAATAAAAAGGAATAATGATAAGAAATAGATATTTCCACCAAACCGGAGATGGAACGAGAAAATTCCAGTGGCAAAGTAAGGGATATGTTTACAACACGCAATGGTATACTTTAGCTAAAGACGAGTTGTGATTTAACTCAGGAAAGTGTCCACAATGAAATGGACAAGCAACTGGATTTGCTACTGATAAATCGAACATTATCTTAAAAAGATAGTACTACTTACCGACTGCCGGTGCCTCGTACGAGTCACCGAGTAAAACTTCGGGAGCAGAGTAGGCAAGAGAACCGCAAGAAGTATCAAGTTTTTGACCGGGCGAGAACTTATTCGAAAAACCAAAATCTGTAAGCTTGGCCACATCCAAACTTTTGAAGAAAATTACATTTTCCAGTTTTAAATCGCGGTGAACTATGTGCAGCTGATGACAATAGTCGATGGCCAGTACAATTTGCCGAAAATAATGTCGAGCTTTGTCTTCAGAAAGACCTTGGTCGTGGTTCATGATGTATTCGTACATGTCCCCTCCATCGCCTAATTCTTGAACGAGATATAGCTTGGTCTGTGTGTCGATGACTTGGTAAAGTCGAACCACATTTGGATGTTGCACGAGTTTCATGCAACGAACCTCGGTGACTAGGTGAGCCAGAGAAACATCGTCGAGTTTAGTTTTGTCGATCACTTTAACAGCCACGCGCTCGCCAGTGAAAACATGCCTGGCCACTTTAACCACAGCAAAATGCCCACATCCTAAAGTTTCTTGCAAATCGTACAATCCCGCGATCTGTGCATCTTTAACAGAAGAGTGACGGGAGTGTTTTGCCATCGTTTTCCCTGTTACATTATGGAACGGCCATTTTCTCTTGGCTATTGTTGATTAATTCAGAAACAGAGAATGGCAACGTCAATTGACATCACAGAGCCAATCAGAGCGCTCGAACTGAATTGACGTCTGGGATGGATGCAAAATTTCTTTTCCAGCCGGTCAGCAAGAAATCAAATACTTTGTACTGTAGTGTACAAGACATTTATACAATTCTTGAAAACCATGGCTGAAACATATAATATTTCTCATGAGCACTAATTCTTTTTCCTCTCTTTTGGACAACCTCTATAGACCCGAGCCTTCACATGACTTGAATACATTGAAAAGTGAAAAACCAGCAATGATTTTAGCTGAACGTTATTTTTGATGAACTAGGGTGTCTCGAAGTACACCGATACGGAGGAAAGCATAGCAGCCAATCAAAATACTGCCAACATCCGTATACTTACGCAATGCCAATCATGCATAGTCTGCATTGACCGGGTTTTTGCAAGAGATGATTCATTCTCGCTTGTGGAGAGCCAGTAGCAATTGATTCAGGAGACCGTTTTTTGATAGATGATGAGAGTTGATGCGTTTTTCACGCGGCTAGAGAGAATGAGGTACCTCATTCACTCTAGCCTACGTAGCAAGCGTTTCTGTTAGGTTTCGGAGCAGAGAAAGTCGGAGCAGAGAAAGTCGGAGCAAAGAAGACCGACGCGCGTTCTTTGACTCTCGTTCCTCGTTCTTTGCTCCTAAACCACACAGAAACGCTTGCTACGCAGGCTACATTCACTCTTGCACACGAGCTTTATCCAGGTCTAACACTGAGTACTGAGGAAGTAATGGGAAAAAAGACCCAGAAAGAAAAGGGAAAAAACATCGCTTACTGACTTAGCCGGAACTTGGCCCGGAATCGAAAGCATGACAGGGCGACAGCCACGACATTTCAGTGAACAAAAACGATATTATCCATTTTATTTGTATCAGCATTGACAGAATAATCCTTTTAAAATATTAGCTCACTCTTGATGTTTTCTTTTATCTATTTACCCGTTTGTTGGACCGTTAGGGACTCCAGAGCAAGCTTCCTCCATGGCAAGTTTATCAAATGGCGCACCATGTTCAAGAGGAAAGCGGAATCATGCGATTTGGGCGAATTCTTTTTTGTTTGCGTTTCCCGTTATAGCTTCACTCCAAGTACACTGAATTGAAATTTTACTTTCCTGGAAGCCAAGGCACATAAAGGAAAGACTGGCACAAGGAAGAAATCGCTTCGTGATTGAAGAAGAGCAACAAACTGATGCTTATAGCTAAAACAATAACGACAACATGTACAACGCCAATATTGCTGATTTTGGCTTAAGTTTTTGTTTAAATGCCACTCAAATTGTTGAAAGGCCTGTGGTAGCGTTAGTGATGACTTCGATCATGTTTTCTTTATTTCCTCTTCCGCCGTTTTCAAAAAGGACATAGTTAGTGACGTTGATATTGATATCAGCTGGCAGTTGATCACGCTCTATCACCCGTGCGAGAGATCTGGGATTTCGAAAGTCGGAAGTTATGAAAACCTTCCTTCCTTTACGAATGTATGAAACTGTATTCCGGGGGGCTAGTTAACAGTGTTAACAAAGTTCTATGGGGAGGCTACACTGACCCCTTGCCCTTTCATATATAGCCTGAGTCGTGATCAGGCCTTCCCAAAGCGCTAAGGGAGAGGAGATTTTAGATTCGCTCTCTCGCTCTCTCCCGTTCTCGCTTCTCTCTTCCCCGTTTCCCCCAGAAACGCATGATACTCAGGCTATTTTACTACTTTTTTTGACAGAAAACGGGTATCCCTTTCGCATACCCTTGGCCTTCCGTTGAAAAATTGCTGAACCCCTTTCAAATACCTACTTAAAAACCCCGCATCCCTTTTCTAGATCCTAAGAGTGGCCCCCAGGGGTGGTATTTGGTTTAATTTTTTCCGGTGAAATATGCCGCTGGTGTCTCTGAACCACTCACTATATAGCTACGCCATTATAGTCTATTCTTTGACCATCTAAATCATTTTCTCTGGTCACTTTTGAGCAAATGTAATTTTCGCGATCCCAACCGACTTAGTCACTTACTTTGACATTTTTAGCCTCGAATCTTCCCATTTTAATTTACCAGAATTTCTTACCCCTAAAGACCCGAAAATGTGCGACCCGAGAAACCCTATTGAAAGTACAACCTCGTTATAGTCAATCCTGCCATGCAACTGTTACCCCATCCAGCGACTCATCCCCATTCCTGTTACTTAAAATGAAGAACGGCCGTCAAAACAGGAATTATTCTTCTTGTAATTGCCTGTTTAACACAAATTAGATCCTTTAAGATCACAAACGGATACATTTTTCTACTTTTTCACATACCTTAAACTTGAAGAAGGTACCCCTTTCGGGCCGAGCCTTCCCCCCCGGATTATATTCTAATTTATGTGGACCATGTACAACAATACAGGGCCTTTGTCGAATATTGTAATAAAGGAGTTAGCCAAATGTCAGGCGCGATGCCGCTAGTCACGATGAATGGTTTAAAAAGAGAAAGACAAATATTTTAATTTTTCATTGTCAGGCGCGCATATCGGAATTTATTATATAGACACGAGTGTTTTACTGGGAAATATACCACTCGTAAAATTCATAAACGCTACATCCGGGACCCGAGTGGTTTATTTTCCATAATCTCACTAGTGAGTTTATCGATGACGTAATTTCGGTCATTTCCCTCTATTACTTTATCGATGTCTTTTTGTCTATATAATAAAAAGAACATTACACGGCGGCTTGAAGATATGAATTTTATTTTCTCGTGGCAAAAACAATATTTTACTCACTCGCTGCGCTCGTTCGTAAAATATTGTTTTGCCACTCGAAAATAAAATTCATATCTTCGCGCCACCGTGTAATATCCTCTATATACATAGAAACAGGAAAGGCAGCTAAAGTCAGCTACTTGTTGGCTCATTAGAAGCAGGAGCGGCGGAGCCATTTACGTAATCAGCTGTTACATTCCACTGACCCCCTGATCAACCTCAAATAATAATACCTGTCCTGTACTCTCTAGTTTAGGCGTTCGTGTCCCGTTCAAACACTTTCGTTTTTCACCATTAAAATCGAACGTTCATCGGATAACCGGATAAAAATAGTAGCTATCCAGTTCCCGCCATTGAAAATACTGAAATAGATATGACAATTGCTCGGCGTGGCCTTATCATTATTAGCCAATGAGATTCAAGGTCGATGTTAAATCGTCAGTTGCAGCATTGTTCATCAGCCAATCAGAACTTTTGTTGTTCACAAATACCGATTCCACGTGCTCAAAGCCAGCGTTGTAGTTCCTTTCAATCGCCAAACAATAACAGAACGCAGAGTCATCAGTCTGTGCTGTTTACGTTTGTTGAAAATCTCGCGTAATTTTTTCTTCCTTGATTTCAAGACAGTCATGCCGTCAACAAAAAGTTACTGCCAAGGGAACTTATGGTTAAAAGCGAGGAACAACGATGCTATGGAGGCAGTTATTTCTGATTTTCGCGACCTACTTCAAGTCAATCAGAAAGAAAGGGTGGAAGATGTTTTGAACTGTGATGAGCGTTCGTCAGTGGACGGTATCGAAAGTGAAATAAGTTTTCGAGCTTTTGTGTGTCCTACAGCGGATCCTTTCAGGAAATCCAACTCTTCGTCTTCTTCCTATGGCATTCTAATGGAACTTTTGGAACAGGGTAACCTGATAAAAGAAGCCGTCAGAAGGTTGAAAACGTCACCTGGCCGAAACAAGCAGTTGAAACGGCTAGATCGATGCAGGTGAAAATGCTCTCAAGTCCTTTGGATTGTTGTAGAGTTGATATAATGCGAAACATGTGATTACTGGGAACATTTTAACAAGAATACACCACATAAGGAACTCGTTGAATTTCTCGGAAAACCACTGTTTTTGCGGTTGCTGAGAGTCTTTGTTTACACTTCGTTGTGATGTCCGACGAACGATTTTACGATGATAGACTTTGATGAACATTTCAAGATCCAGTCACTTTATGAACGTTTTTAACGTTTGACAAGAATTTCCAGCCCATAACGCTTTGAAATAAGCTAACAAACGTGTTCCGTGCGATGTAAACGGAAAATTTTAAAAAGCCGCCATTCATTCATTCTTTGCAAACGTCTGTCAATTTTGTGTTTCCTGTGTGCATAGTAATTATATCTGGGCGAAATAAACATTGCGTTGCAAACCTTTGAAACGTAAATAGCAATCTAACCGAGTCAGTTGTGAAAAGACTGAGTAAGCTTTATATTTCGTGATATTTTGCGTCAGCGGCTAGTTTTCGAGAAGGTTGCTTGTTTACGGTTCACAATACAATGAATGAGAAGACTTTGATGTAATACGTAAGTCACAATAAAACTTGAGTACATCGATACGGTGTTTACTGTAAGGCCTTTTGCTACCGCTCCAGAAGCAAACTAATTTGGAGTACAACAACGCACGGAAATAATAAGAAAATAACGGGGGAAAAAATCCTTGTTTCAAAGTACCAATATATTTATGTTTAAGCGAGGCATCTCTGACCGGAGATTAAGTATAATACTTGTTAAATGCGCACAAGAGATTAACAGGATTATTTAAAGTGTGTCTTTCCATAATTTAAA
This sequence comes from Porites divaricata, assembly GCA_038088405.1. Classification (NCBI taxonomy): domain Eukaryota; kingdom Metazoa; phylum Cnidaria; class Anthozoa; order Scleractinia; family Poritidae; genus Porites; species Porites divaricata. The sequence goes on along the minus strand of JBBMOI010000016.1, from coordinate 7,716,487 downwards.
GCTTTGTTCACTGGTTCTGTATTGTACATTTGTGACAGATTATGCTGTGTTGTACATGTCGACATTCACAGTCTTCAGTCTGAAGTACAGGAGTAATATCCTGGCTGGAACCAACTTGGGCATTAAAAAATATTTTTAGCGATCAAGCATAAAGCATATTGAATAGAGGTTTTAAAAAAGCAGTATTTTAGTTAAAAAGCCATCTTAAAGAGGAACACTTCCCCTTTAGCAAATAGTTTTGAACACGGTCCCCCTCCCCCTGCTAATTTTGATGCTACTGAAATTTATTTTGCCATAAATCATTGCACCTTCAGTGCAAAAATCTCGGAAAAATTACAAAACTCTGTACTAGTTCCAAAATAATTTTTTCCTGCATACTTTATATCCTGCCTGGCTTCAGAGATCCAATTTAGTACTCAAAATCAAAAGACAATTTTTCTTGAAAACGTTTTAAATGGTATCTTTTCCAGAAAACCTAGCATTCAATTCAAAGTAGCATGCGTGGCAGAGGTTTGAAAGGGAAGGGGAAGGGAATTAGGGCGCGAGACCTTCCCCTTCCCCTGTTAACGCCTGACACAGGCTACAGAAAACCCGGAACAAAAATTACGACTCTCTCTCTCGTCCCTGCTCGTCCAATACGTATATTAAGTCCACCCCAGCTTCCCTTATCCCGACCGCAAAAGAACTAATGCGAAAACGTGGGCACTAGTTAAAAATGTCTGAAGAAAATGGCGGAAAAGATCTTCCCAAATTGGTGGTTTTCGATTTAGGTAAGTGCATGTGATGCTTGTAAAAAACGACCTTTAAAACAGTTTTTTCCAAGACTCCACAATCGTATTAACGCAGTGGAAGGCCCAGTTAAATCGTCAAAGCAAAATCCTACGATGTGAAAATATGAAGCTGTCGGAAGACCTGACAAAATTAATTTGCAACCGGTTATGAAAACAATGAAGAAACTAGCTGTAACCGATGGTTACTAGAGATGTAAATGATGAGAACCGCTTTCAAAATCGTGTACGTGAATCAGAGAAAGCCCTTTTAGTTCCAGTGTCAACAAATGGAATCGCGGGGATCATGAATTAACGAAGCGCGTAGAAACTGAATTGAACAACACAGTAAACAAGACTCATGTTTAATTCAACTATTTTATTCACAGTTGCTTAGGTACATTTAGCCTGCGAATGGTGAGGACTGCAGACTTGCAGAATGGCAGGTAAACGAGGTAAACATTCTTGTGAACTGCTTTATAACAGATTCCCTGTCCCTAAACTTTTAAGTCCTCTAAAAGTCTAGTTTAGGGATAGGAACTCTGTAAGAGCATTTCACAACAAGTTTACCTCGTTTAACTGCCAGTCTGCAAGTCCACAGTCTGTGTTTGTAGCACACCAAGGAGAGACGGTTGTATTCGCAGGCAAAGATACAGTGAATCAGTAATCAGGATATAACAACGCTCAACCTGAAATCTATACAGTCATGACCGCACAAAGTCTTATTATTCAATTGGTTACTCAATCCGTGTTCAATGACCAAAGGCCGTAGAAGATGCAATAGAAAAAAATTGAAAAAGCTTAGTTTATCACTGGAGTTTAAAGCTTATTGAAACTTTCAGGTGACAAGCAACCTAACATCCTTGGAAATGTATAAAAATGTAAAAACCATGCACTGAAGTTTAGCCTGAATTAATTTAATTTGCATGGATTTCTAGACTTTGCTAACACTCCTATCTTACCGAAGACTCGTCCCGTACTAAGCTGTGATAAGGCTCTACTTTCATAATGTAAAGCTAAATTATGAAATGTAAACTTAAGTTTATTAAGCTTATGAAACCTTTTGGATGACAAGCTTTTGCACTACCCTCTACAAGCTGATAAACATGCTTTGCACCACTATAGTGTCAAACTAATATGAGAGAAATTGAGAACAAGACTTTAACTTGATTTAGCTTGATTATATACTGAAAATCAATTCTTTGCTTACTTTGCCAAAAACTTCTCTTTCTCGACTTTCTCCTTGTTTATTGTGTTCCCCAACTTCTCAGGATGCAGCGAGAAGTGCAGCATCATGCAGAACCTTGAAAATGCTGATGACGCAGTCATATACAGATTCATGTACTATTTCATGTGAGCATGGACGTTGCACTCAACACCAGGGTCTTTGCAGGCAATTCACAGCCACATACCATGCATATTAGCTGGAAGAACAAAAGCATCCCAAGAAGGTGGGCAGATTGTGCGGAAACCTCGCTGTACACTAAAAAAGTGCCGCTGACCACCCCTCCAAGAATAGTCTGCTGGTGGACCTTTTGGCTCGTTTGCAACAAAGTTAACATTGGAACCTAGCCCTAAAACAAAAGAGCTGCAACCCATAGACGTCCAATTAAATAATTATTAGAGGTTCTAAAGAGCTGTAAGGCTACTGGAAACTATGAAGTTCCAGGATTTTACACTATTCCATGACTATCAAAATTTATTAAAATTTTTATTTTATTTTAATTTTATGAACAGATTTTACCCTATGGCCTTTTTGGGCAGATACTCATGTGACAGCCCCATTTTCAAGAAAAAGGTTGGTATAATTTGTTATTTGTAATGAACATGAGTAAATATTTGTCAGAGTTAGCAAGAAAATGATAAGTTTTGGAAACACAGCTTCATCTTTTAGTGGTTTGATTCCATTGAAAACCTCCCACAAAAAAAGTCTGAGGGGAATTGCTCTGGGCAATCGTGAGTAAGAAGGATTTTATTAACTTGCATTCAGCTGCTTTTGTTACAGTTTGCGCATAATTTGGTCCATGCCTACAAATTTCGCATTTTTCAAAAACCCGCTCGATAAATTTTTTTATAAAATTTGAAAATCCCGAGATCAATTGTCAATAAATATACCCTGCAAGTTTCAAGAACATTGAAAAGAGGGAAGGCTTTCAAGTAGCACCTCAAATATAACCAATTTTCCCCCCAGATTTTGTGTTTACAAGTGAGGCTGTCCACATTATTCACTGGCATTGTTTTCAAGTTTCATATGCATCTGCAAATTTAGCAAAAAGATAGAATTTGCAAAACTCCTGGTACGGAGAAACACAAAGATAAATAAAAAACATAATGGCGTCATTATGTTGCCATGGCGACTCCGATTGCGATAAAACCCAAATCATAAGAAATTTTCATCTTTATATAATACAGTTGTGGTAACCTTTTTCCCTATCTTTTTTCATGGCGACGTAGTTAATGCTCAAACTTGGGAGGTATCCCCCAAAATAATTCAGTCGAACCACCTTAAGTTCATGCAAGAAACGGGTGTGAGGCTTGTGCGCTTTGTGCATGTGAGACTCTTAAGCTACGCCAAACCGATATTTTGCTGTCTAAAAGAGTTATAACCAGGTTAATTTTATGAGGGGCTGGACTCACATTGCACGGTAACCATTATGTTTTGTTGCTTGCTTAGGTTTATCATTAATAATATCCACTTGTTTACTCACCTCAGAGTAACCAACAAAATATTTCCTGTATAAAAATTACCTGATAAAAAGAGATCAAGTTGGTGTTCGTCTAGAATTATATGGTAAGGATCAAGCACAATAACATTTTACAGTGACGTAAATCATTGCCACTGCAAGATCAAAAGCACATGGTTGCAAGTTATATACTGTGTGCACTGTAGACTCAGAGGTAGCGGAGCGTTTTGAAAGCCCTCCACATACCCCCACTCAAATTTTCCAAAATGCCTTTTGCCTTGTTTGTTGGCACAGGCAAATCTCTTTGCAATTTTGACAGTGTCTAGTATGTCCATAATTGATGTGTAACAACGCATCGGTAGGCAGTTTTTGAGGCGGTCCTGCTTCATGGTGCTTCTTAGGTAGTTCTTGAGTCATCTTAGGGCAGAATATTCATGCTCAATGTCACAGGTAATTTGTCAAATACATCCGTTTGTGGACCTCTCCTAACAGTGTTTTTCAGCACATATGGCCCCATATGCCCCCCTGCTCTGCTGCCTGTGAGACTACCAGTATACTGTCAGGAGCCCAAAACTCAGAGCAAGCAACTCATGTCACAATGTTTTTATGGACCATTTTATTTGTAAACCATTTTGGCTCAGCTTTAATTTAGAATATCTTCCAAGTCCAACAAACTAGTCAGCAAAACCAACAGACCTAATGATGTCTAGTTTTCCTTTTTCATGTTTTATACCTTAACGGCGCTCATAGACAGAGTGAAGCTTCCTTTTCCAGGAGAAAAAATCCTCTAAAATGTATCTAAAAATAAACCGGGATCTCAAGTGGAGTAAGGCAAAAAAGAAAATTAGTGGGGGTGGGGGGGGGGGGGGGGGGGGAGACTAGGAAGCTACTAGACTTTGTTTTGATGCCACTCATCCACCCACTTGGTTTTTATTATCCTGTAACACATTTGCCAATAACATGTCAATAAGGTAATTTGACCTGTTAAATTCTGATGTTTTTATGCTTGAATGCATAAGCTTCAATAGCATTAAATGTTATACAAATTTTGTATTCTGGTTTTGAACGCTCACTTGTCAACTGAAACAATCTGACCAATCAGATGGGGGACATCAAAACAAAGCCTACAGGCTTCTCTGCCTTTTCTCCCCCCAGGCTACACTTGACTGGCTTTGCCCGGCTGCTTTGTTCTTTTTTGCCCTGCTCCACCGGGAAGCCAGTTTCCAGGCCAATGAAATCCTGTGACTCACTCTGAGTTATAGGCTTGTGCTACTTGTTACGAAAAACTGTATCGCGTGACTAGCGTGACTTTCTAGAAGCTTCGCGAGAGTTCATAATTTGTTTATTTTAGGATATTGTGTAAGTGTTTCTAAAGTGGGATATTTTGTAATCTTTTTGTAATCTTTCTATAATTAGACTATTTAGAAACTTCTAGAATATTATTGTAAACGTATATAAGTAAGCGAATTCGAGTGAAGTTTCAACTAGTTTACCACAAGCGAAGAGAGTTCGACGTTAGTCGTGTTTAGTCAAGTGTGACTTAAGCCGTGTTTATTCAAGTTGGCAGAGGCCATGTGAATTTATTCAAGTTGGCGGAGGCTGTGTAAGTTTATCGAGTTAAGTGCTGTTGTGAAGTTTTACTTCGTGGAAACTATGTTCATTTTTGGAATAAATCTTCTTGTTGCTGTTCCGACAACCCTGCATTCAGTTTGGTTTGCAAGCTACCCGTCCTCTAAAAGATTACCCGCATAACACTACTTTTCTTTTCCTTGACAAATACCCAGTTTGTTGCAGTATTGTATATAATTCTCTCTAATATTACTATGATCATTAAGTAAACCCTGATAGCTGATCACCTACCTTTTGTTGTATAGCAATGGTTCTGTAGAAGATAAACATGGATACAAGATAAAGCTGTATGATGATGCACTTGAAATCTTAAGACTTCTGAAGTCACAAGGAATATGCTTAGCAGCAGCCTCTAGGTGAGTCAATAATGGACAGAAAAGAAATTCAAAACACTCTTACGGTAATTTGTTGAGTCCATTGGGGGCCCAGAACCAGATTCTAGGCACTGCTTTGCAGACATTACTAACCAGGTTTAGATTATTGTCTGTGATGCAGGCTACCTAGCATGTAAACAATGCCTACCTCGACTGTTTCTTTCTTGATCTCTCTCCTCAGCAGAGGCTCCCGCTGGGTATCCCTATAAAAATAGCAATAATTGAAAAAAATAGAAAGCGCGCAGGCTCTGTCCTCTCATTTTCTTTCTCCCCAACCTCCCCACGACACAAAGAGGCCTCTGCAGAAGACAGAGTTTCTTGATGGTAACACCAATGAAAAACTTACCAAGAAGTTCAAAATTTCATTTTGTAAAATCGTACAAAACAAACAATACTATTCAAACGTGTATTTCCAAAGAGGTTTCATCACAGGATTTCATCCACAAATTCAAAAGTTAGAACTACATACTTAAATAAATAGTACCATGTGAAAGTACTACTGGAGACATTATTTGAATGGTAACACCATAGGATTTCTTCCATAAATTCAAATGTTAGAGCAGGAGGGTAAAGGATAAACAAGGTTTACAAGGCATGAGGTGGAGACTAGCAGCAGATTTGTATATTTAAAATAACCCACATATAAACACATCTAAAGTAGGCACTGATTATTATGAACTATTGTTTAATTAAGTTACACTTTATTTAGATGCAGCTCTCAACTATGTGTTCAAGAATATTATCCGTAACAGACTAGCATACAGAAAGTGTCAGTCTCTAAAGGATTCTGGGTCCCATGTCCTCCGATGTTCTGATAATTTTCTTGTCTAACTCCAGCTTTAGTGCTAAACAACATTCTGGAAACTGAGCCATGATATAGAAAATTGTTATTTTAAGAACCTTACAAGTAAACTCTTTCAGGTTATCTTTTATTAGCAGTTGATATTAGTTTTATTTGTAGTTTTAGTTTTTATTACCATCTATTATTTTTTATTTTATTTTGTAGTGTTTTAAAGTTGGTGTGATCTCCCTTGCATGTTGGTGACAGAACAATATTTAGATTTAGAATTAAGGCCCCATCCTCACTGATACATTTTTTTAAAAAAACGCTTACATTTCAATGTGTTTAGGCCAGGGTGCAAAGAAAGTCAGTTTTACAGCTTGCCATTCAGGCATGCTATAGCTAGAATGTACTAGCCCAAGAATCACTTTATGTAGCCCAAACAATTTTTTTTGTTGAGCAGGATTGATTACAGTGAATTACCCAAAAAACTTTACCTGCCTGTCGAGCAAGTTGAGAACAGAATTCACTGGCCCAATAGTAAAATCCACTAGCCCCGGGCTATCGGACACCACTTTCTTTGCACGCTGGTTTAGGCCTTCTTTTCACATTAGCGTTTTCATCAAAAATGGATCAATTCAGAAAATGCTCTTGAAAGTGTGGAGCAAAGCGAATTCACATACATATTGAATCAGACAGTGTGGACGGTAAAAAATGGTCAAAAACGCATCAAACTGAAAAGGATGACCGAAAAATATCACAGGTGCGTGTGTTTGTAGCATGGTCATTGAGTTCAACTTACGTCACAACACGCAACTCTATCATTTTCAAACATTAAAGTGTGGACAGTCGAAGACGCATGATCAAAACAGTAGTGTGGATGCAAATATTATTGATCGATGTGTTTTTGATGACAACAAAAATGCATACTTTTGAAAACATTATAATATTAGTGTGGACAGGGCCTAAGATTAGAGCGGACTGATGTAAACTCTCTATAAGAAAGTTTGACTAGCTAGTTGCTGTTTTACTTTAGAACCGAGGATCCTCCGGCAGCCAAGGAACTATTGAAAGTCCTAAATATAGACTGGTATTTCTCATACAAAGAAATCTATCCTGGTTCAAAGGTTACACATTTTAAAAAGTGAGTGAATTTTGGCATAGTGCCTGCAAGAATTATTCAGTTTTCAAGAGTGTATTGTTTATTTGTTTATTTATGGTTTTACATTGGTTATTTTTAGCCGATGCAGTAGTGTATCATTTCTTTGTATCCCCTTTAGCATTCTGGGTGACCTTTAGATGGAAATGTCTGCTCCCTTGCACAAAAACAGCAAATATTTCAAAGGGAAAAAAGAGATTATTTAAGTGTTCATCTCCCATATTTTTAAATGTGGTGGGCTTTGGAGTTTTTAGACTGTACATTGGAAGTTGTTTTTGAGCAGTGCACATGTCAACCAGATCGAAGTGAGGCCTTTTCCATTTTTAATATGCCTTAACATGAGCAAATTTAGTGTATTGCTTAATACCCTGATAGAGACAATTTGTTTGAAATTTGGGCACAACCACTGACCAAGAATGCAAAAAGTCCTCTTCTGGTTGTCATATGTCATTCAAAAATGCCTTTGCTTAAACTTTCTCTTTTTACCATCCCAACTTCCTTTTATGGTGTCTCACATTTTAACCTGTTACTGTGTTGCCATCAAAAATAAGTTACCCTAATGTCTGCATTCCCGGGGGGGGGGGGTACTCCTTATGATGGCCTACATGGGAGGGCTCCGCCCGAAAGGGGTAGGTTTTTCAGGCCTCAGGCATATGAAAGGGTAGGGAAACCTGTCATTTGGGTCTGTGAAAGGGCCCAAAAGGGTTATAAAGTCGAGAAAACTTTCTATTTTTTTTATTGATTCCTATTCAAAGGTCAGTGCATTTACAGCAGTAAAAAAAGATCTAAACAAGGTATGTGGAACGGGTTCCATTCGTCAATAGAAGGTATACTAAAGGGGTACCTTTTTGGTGAAAAATGGTGAATAAAAGGGTAAGGGGTTAGACCTTGGGCGGAGCCTCCCCGCACAAACATTTGTTGAGTACCCCCCCCCCCCCCCGGATGCATGGAATAATCTACCAAGCTGATATGTTATTACTGATAAGTTTATACTTCCTTTGAAATTTGCTTGTGTTTTAGATTTACACAGGCCAGTGGAGTATCTTACTCAAATATGTTATTCTTTGACGATGAAGAGAGAAATATTCATGAGATCAGCAGACTAGGTAAGAATCTAGTTTCTCACCACTCCTTGGAATAAAGATGCTTTCATAACTGTGTTCATCATCATCATTTTCATGTCCACACTAGCCTGTTCATCGTCCAGCGCGCATATGAAAATAAAAACTGCGGGAGATTTATTGACCGTAAGCACAAGGTGGCTGGGAAAAGAGAAAATAGACAATTTTCTAGCGCTTCGCGCTCACGCACTGTCAAATTTTCGAGGAAAAAAGGAGAAAAACGTCTGTGGACGAGCTAGTCCACACGAGTGAGCCCCGGGTGCAAGTCTGTAAATGCGTACGAATTTGTGCTTTTCCATTTTTTAACGTGAAAAAGTGATATGGCTTAAGAGAGGTGGTCACAAGTGAAGGTTCGTCTGTTCGACTGTATTTCAAAATGTTGACTTACTATTGCTTCTTCTAGGTGTTACTTGTGTTTTGGTACGACGAGGAATGAATCTCGCTACCCTACAAAGTGGATTAAAAGAGTATGCTGAAAAGCAGCGTAGGTGATCATATGTTTTGTAGATGGAACCATTAGGGGATTAAGGAACTCTGTTAAAATGAGTGAATTTGGAAGAAATGGTCTGTTGGCATGGACGACGGTGATAGCAACAAGAACGTAAAAAAACTAACAGCTTTAATAAACATGACAGCGATTTTGTTCGTGCTGCAGACTTTTGGGTACATTTCGCAACCTCGTCCCCACCCATTTTTCAAGGGAAAAGCTCTGGGGACGAGGTTGGTACGTTTCGCTGCCGTCGCCTTCGCTTATATAGAGGAGTACACTCCTGCTGGGCAAAACGGTAGTGTGCATGCGAATCTATCGATGCGTTTTCGATGACAACGAAAACGCATTGGTGTGGACATGGCCAAAGGGTATGGAAATATCGAAAATACTGGGATGAATACTTTGCGATAAGGTTGAAATTAACTATTTTTGCTAGAAATGTTGTGTTTTGTCGTTCTTGTAACTGGAAACGGCGAATTTATAATTAATAACCTGTTAGGCAAAAAATTGTCAGTCGAGCATCCCTCTTCAAGAATCCATTTAGCCTTAACTTTGAATCGGTGTGCACTAGGCCAAATGAAATGAGGGATCAACTTGTGATCAGTGCTTCAACCTTTCTTATGATAAACGTTTTTACGATAACACCAGACTTTCTAGAGGAAAAGGCTGAATAACACTGTATTCTCTCGTGCAAATTAATATTTATACAAGAACCTGTTTCAGTAGCCTGCGCAAACAGCCTCTAACATGGCAAACTTGTTATTCGCATAATAGTCCAGTAGAAACCCATCCACGAGTTTTTAAAACATTTTTACTGTAAAGTCTTTTTCTTTATACATGTCATCAAGAGTTAAAAAAGTCCAATAATTTTGTTTCGTGTTTACTAAAAGTCTGCATCTTGAAGACGATTCTCCTTTTCATATTTACAGGTAACGCATTATTGTAATAAATGTCACAAAAACATTTATAATGCCTCAGTACAAATAAATCTCTACAACGAACAGACTTCTCCATTTTAGACAAAGTCCGTTTGTTTTCAACTAAAATAGAATCTCCTGTCTTCTTCACTTCAAACCGGAAGATCCTCATAATTTGGCATATCTTCGGCATTGTCTACCGGAAGTTGCAAAAAATTCTTAATTAAGGCTTTCGAACATTTTGCTGTTTGAAAATATGTTGAACCAAACAATCGACTGCTCGGGTCATGACGCCCGTGTAACCATCTCCCTCTCTTGACAAAAGCTGAAACCAGCCAACAAATCCATTTCTAGCACAAAACTCGTCCAGAAGAACCTTGCTTTCCAACATTTTTCCATGTCCGATCCAATCCACTGGTTTTCCACGCTTCGATGTGGGAATGTTCTCTATTACAAGCACCATGGGGATATTAGCGTCCTTGGGGTTCGCTTCTCGGATCTTTTCACTCCATTTTAAAACGCTTCCAAGTGGAGAAGGGCTTTTTGGCCCCCAAAACACTAAAGCGCCGACACAATTCCGGCAAAAAACGCTGGTCATTTTCAGAAAGCGTTCGTGTTCAGCTACATCCCAAAATTGTAGCTTTACTGTGGATTCTTTCTTCGTTTGTTTGTCGATCCAAGTGATGAAATTCAGGTAAAAATCAACCCCAATCGTCGGCTTGTGATAAAAGCTAAGCGGTCGGCGTTGAATATAGTCCGAAACAAAGCCCCCCTTCTTACCGAAACCTGTGTGATCTCCGACGCACATGATTTTGAAAGTGAAATCGGTTTCTTTAGATTTCACCTCTTGAAAGATCTCTTCGTCTTGTTGCACAATCGAGTGATGCCCGTCCACTTCCGATTCATGACTCATAAAACTCTGGCTTCGTTGTAGCTCTGACATCATAGTTGTAGTGCTTCGTCTCCACCAAATCGAAAGGCCTTAGATATTTTGATACTGCTTTATAAATTACGCACGGAATCCCACCTCCTAAAATACAGATACGCCAGGAAGGAAATATAATCTTGTTCGACTATACGTCACGTCTTAAGAAGGAACGTCTTTCATCGATGTCTTTCACATTCTCTGTTATAAAGCCATAAAAGTCAATCTGTTGGACATAATAAAGGTATCAAGTATCACCCAAAGAAGGCATGCGTGCGAAAAACCGAAAACCCAGTTCAATGTCCAAGAACGCCACTTGAGGACAACTTAAAGCACGCGATGACCGTCAACTGAAACGCTTGCAGCAGAAAACCTCTTGAGTACTAAACAATAAATATTTAATTCACACGATGTTGTATGAGATGGAACACATCCAAGTATAGAAAGAGGTTCGTTTTAGTGAAAATGTTTTAGAAACGGTTAAGTAATACGGGGTTATTTTTGCAAGAGCTTTTCGTATCGATTTCCTGAACATTCCTGAAGAGTAGTAATAATTGATATCTGATTTTCTTTGCCATTAATGAAAATTCAATTTTTCTTGGTGTTTTATCATTAAATGGCATATTTAATCAATTCACCTATGCTTCGCTTATGTAGATTCCGGTCTCCGATGGAAAAATCGTATTTTGTTTACCTTAAACAAAACGGGTGATATTGAAAACAATCATATATTCACTTCTTATGAGTATACGAAACAAACTCGCTATGTCCGCGCTAGAAAGGAAAAGTCCACTTTCTTTACTTTATTTTGTTTTGGTTGTTTTAAATCTCTAATTACAGGCTTTTCGTTAATACGCTATCCTCGGATAACCAAAATAGTTTTCCCACATTAACAAATTAGCATAAAAATTTGATGATATTAAGAAATTACTCGCAACAAATATGTAGACACTTAAGATATTAAGTAGCCCTGTCGTGAAAGCTCTCAACGTGTCTTGAGCATACATAGAGACATGATAATTTGCATGTGATGTTAAGTGCAACCGGACGCACTGAGTGCATAGAGGAAAAGAAAAAACATATATATATGAAAAACATATTCAAGTTTATTCAGGCGAATAAAGAATAATAAATGAAGTACACTACGTCTTGAAAAGGAGAGACAACGTTGACCCTATAACGGTTTCCTCCAATTAACCCTTTAAGCCCCAGTATCCACATACAAATTCTCCAAACTGATCTCCATACATTTCCTTAAAGAATTAGTTGAGAGAATTTGTTCAAAGATCAAAGTATTTTCTCTTGGGTGATCATTTTATTGATTCTCATAACTTATCTCTTTACAGTGTATGGATAACTGTAAGGAGAAAATTGATCTTAGACACTTAAAGGGTTAAAAGTGAAGGGAAAATATCAATACAGTCGCGACCTCTGACGAGTCAGGTGAGGAAGTACTTTTGCAACCTCGTCCCCAGTCGTCTCTCAGCCTCTAGGAACCTGTTCTATTTTATCAACGAGAGTCAGTGCAGTCAAGGGGAGGGCGAGGGGTGACGGGAAAGAGAGTCCAAATACAGATGACAGGAAACGATTCAGTCTCCTTACTACCGTAACACCGGCTGCTGTTTCACGATTAGTTTTAAGTCAGCAAGATAGTATTGACGGCCGGTATGAAAGGCAAAGCCCTCCCCTCTAGCCTGTTCCAGGATCCAAGATATTCTCTCTTGGTGCAGTGCAGTGGTGCAGTTAAATGTGACGCAAAAAACACGCAGTGGCTGGGGAGAGAGGGGGGGTCCTATTTTCACGTGGCACACTCGTGCCCTTGATTAGCGCTTGCTGCTTCTTATACAGAGTTTTCCCTCACGTGGACAGCAACTCTGTGCACATTAGCCTGAGGAAACAGCCGACATTTTCGCGACGCAATACTGGTTTCCCCGTGAAGTCAAGTCTGAGAAACGACTGCAGAAATTTCATACTGATGACGTATCAATACCCAGATCTGGGTAGTGCTTCCGATTGGTTAAAGCAAATTCCCTTCGCAGTGAGAGCACGGACCAATTAGAAGAACTACCCAGATCAGGGTCGTAACACGTTATCAGTATGGAATTTCTGCGCTGGTTCCTCAGACGATATTGCCAGATGCGGATCCAGGGGAGGTGAAATGGGTGAATTTTCACCCCCCTTTTTCTGAGTCCCCTTCTTTTTTTTTTTTTCCTTATCCCTCAAATATTGAAATAATATTTGATTTCTCTGATTGAGGTGGAGAATGTGCATAAGCGATGACCGGTTCTACCAATCAATTTATTCATTTTAAGCCCACAAACACACTGTCCAGCATGTAATCCAAAAACGCCTCGTTTCCATGCTTTAGCGACGTTGCGTTGTCGTCGTCCAGGTCCTCAAACACCTCAACCAGATTTTGGTTCTATTACATTATTACAAAAATTCACCCCCATTTCAAAATCCTGGATCCGCGCCTGATTGCGCCGGGAAATGTCGGCTGTATTCTTAGGCTAAGTGCAAATTTATTAGACCTATAGAAAGTGTTTGCATCTTAAAGAAACGATTTCAACTCCCCGGCTTCTCAACTGCCACAGGAATAGGATTTGTTTGGAAAACCAACATGGCCACCGTTTTATTGTTTTGGAACACCAATATGACCGCCATGATGTCATGGGAAAGCGCTCCTCTCCCTGAGATCGTTCTCGTAGTAGACAAGACCACCGAAAAGCACTCTGTCATGAACTTAGCAACAAGAGCCTTAGAAAGGCTGGCAGTCTTTTTGGGATAGGTTTAACGAGTATTCTTGGAATATTTAGTGCGCAACTATCATATTTCCACGCGGGAAACGTTTTGTTGATTGGCAACTTTGTTTTCTTTCTCCATCTCTTTTTCTCAAAGTCATAACTTTCAACTGTCATTACTCTTTTATGAACGTTTTGATCACTTCCGCCCACCACATACAGAATTCCCTTCAAATACACCATTCTGCCGGAAAGGCGAGGAGAATTTAAACTTGCTATCAACTGCCATTCGTCTGCTTCTACATTGTACACTTCACAGGTGTCAAGACTGGGAGACTCTCTTTTCGCCGATCCACCAGCGATAAAAATCTTTCCATGTGCAGCAGTGCCACAGGCTTTCCATCTTGGAACTTTCATCTCCGTTATACGATGCCAGCTCTGATTCCCGCTATCCCGCATTCCTGAGTGTAGAGTCATAGTGTCTAGTCTACAAGGTGATGACATAGTCCGGAAATCACACATTAAACCACCAATAACGTACAGGTATTTGTCCATGGCGACTATACAGGCACACATGATACCCATTGGCTTACTTCCATAACAATGAATAAAGGTCCATGTTTTTGACTCAAAGTTATACTTGGATAACAAAAGTGACATTTCCTGTGAAAAGAGCCCGTTTACGAAATGGGGAGGTTCAGGATAAATAGCAAACAGTTGCCCTCTTACTACTGCTAAATGCGGTAAATACCGGTAAGTTTGTATTCCGCTAATCTCGATAATATGATCAAACATAGTCCAGCCATTCAAAGACGGGTCAAACATTTCTGCTCTTTTAGGGCAGATATTATCCGGACTTGGGAAAACATACAACTTTCCTTGAAAAGAGAACATTTTGTAAAAATTTGAACGTACGTATGTCAAATGCGTGTCCGCTAACTTATACCACTTGTCTCCGTCAGGTTCATAACAAAAGGTCTCCTTGCCCATGTAAACGACTAGGTGTGTTTCAGTCCACATTCTGGGAGATTGGAAAGACCATTTTCCTTCTACAGCGTATTTGGCAAGCTTCAAACACCTTGAGCACCCTGAAACGAGATCATTGGCTAGAACATCACCGAGCAAATAGTCACGCGATATAAAGGACAATCTCACGTGTCGAAATAATTCTTCGAACTTTCCTTTCCGCTCGCTTTTGCTATGTTGAATCCACCTTACTATGGCCTTAAAGATGATATCTTCTGTACTTACAGCTACTTCATCGCTGCTAATCCACTCCACCACTTGCTGGTGATCCAAAGAAAGAAAATCCTGAGATTCAGTCACAGAGGCAAAGTTTGATAGGATAAATGACCTAGTCTTGATTGTCAGCTCTTGGCATCGATATTGCACAGCAAAATAATAAATTGACATACAATTTGAAGATGTTAATGTTTCCTGCACTAAATATTCATTTTCAGAGAATGTTTTCAATCTGTCGAGAAGTAAATATTCCGCTGCTTCGATCAGCTCTTTCGCATTTTCTGGAGCAGTTATTTCAACACTACCAGATCGTACAAACTCTAACACGTCTCTCACACATGCCTCTGTGATGTGCTCCAACCGAACAATTCCTTCTTTGTTCTCCCTCATGTCGCTGTTGAGAAGAGTAGAAAAGAAATCGCTTGAAGCCGCAATTTCATTTCTACTTACTCTCATCTCTTTGCCGTGTTTAAGGATTAAAGTGAAATCGTTGCCACCTTCTTTGGGCTGCATGTTTGCGCGAACGTTTGAAACACTGACTAACTAAAAGGGACTTTTGGCGGCAATTCACTGGATGAACATGGTGCAAAGTGTGAGCAATTTAAATCTTGATGTGCAATTTTAATATGTGGGTCATTTTTCAAACCACAACCATGTCTGACAGCTCTATGACGTACACACCATCGCATTATTTTGTTCAAAATGAAGTCACTCCTATAAGAATCTCTTTGCATGTAGATCTTCAAAAAGACGGTATACAAAAGAAGAAGAAGTCGAAATGGTGGCCAGACCTAAGTTTAAGTAATGCCATAGCTCATTCTCTCTTGGTAATGCGTAATTATTCACAAGTTAGTCATCGGCCTCTATCATTCAAAAGCAGTGGCTTACTCACTGTCACTCATGCTGAATGCGGAAGTAATGAAACCTTTTGTTGTGGTGGAAAGGCTTTTTTTGCACGGTCATTCGAATGAAGGAATCACTGAGTGTTCAAAATACCGTGACTTCTGTTTAGCTGGTTGTCAAGCGAATTTCAGGAAATAAACAGTTTTAAATTTTCTCTTTCTTGGCTTTATAAGCCTTCATTGCCTGTAAAGAAAACAAGTCCACGGATTCGTTAACAATCTCTTTATTTTCAATAAAAGCTTCTCATTGAACTAATTTATTCTTGTTTTCCATGTTGTTAGAACCACTCAACCTATATTTCCCCATTCAGGTATTACTTAAGGCTATGCATAAAAAAATGCCGTGATCTCTGTTTTAGTCAAATGGTCACATTGGTCTCCCTTAGGGGTTTAACCCTATAACCCCAATATCCACATACAAATTCTCCAAACTGATCTCTATACATTTCCTTAAAGAATGTGTTGAGAGAATTTGAGAAAAGATCAAAGCATTTTCTCTTAGGTGTTCATTTTATTAATTCTCATAACCAAATCTCTTGACAATTTATAGATATCATTGGGAGAAAATTGGTGTTGGTCACCATTGGGACTGAAAGAGTTCATTTTAAATTTCCGACAAGCATCCCCGTCACTTTTAAATAGGAGTCCCCCCCGGGGTGCCACTCCACGGACTTTAAAGAAAACTAAGAGAATGCTTGCAGTCTGAAGAATTGCTAGTGGCAAAAAAGGCGATCCATTCTAAGCTTTTTACTAGTTCTGAAGTCCTCACTATCAAATTGAGGCCAAGTGCAAAAATGAGTGATTATTTAGCCTTGGAACAGCTCAGAAATGGCCTTATTTTGCCATGATTAACTCTTCTAAAACAACAGAGTGCAGGTATCTGATAGACAGGGTTCTATGTAGGGTATTTGAGGGATAGAAGCTCCCCCTCCCCCCCCAAAAAAATATTGTTATCATTACAGTATATATAGAGGATATTACACGGTGGCGCGAAGATATGAATTTTATTTTCGAGTGGCAAAACAATATTTTATGAACGAGCGCAGCGAGTGAGTAAAATATTGTTTTTGCCACGAGAAAATAAAATTCATATCTTCAAGCCGCCGTGTAATGTTCTTTTTATTATATAGACAAAAAGACATCGATAAAGTAATAGAGGGAAATGACCGAAATTACGTCATCGATAAACTCACTAGTGAGATTATGGAAAATAAACCACTTGGGTCCCAGATGTAGTTTTTATGAATTTTATGAGTAGTATATTTTCCAGTAAAACACTTGTGTCTATATAATAAAAGTAACTATATCGGAAAATCATCCAGACACGATGAGGCCAGTACTAACAAAGTAAGTATTCACTGTCTAAGGACACTATATGACAAGGAACATGGAGAATATTCTTATTTTAAAACAAATTTCTAAAAATTGTCTCAAAATGCACTAGATCACATCTCAGCTCATATTCATTTCAAAACATTTCAGGGGGGGCATGCCCCCACACCCCCTAAGAAGCTTGTGACCTTTTGCCACTCGGGACTTCTCCTCGAAATAATAAATCTTAGATAGAACCCTGATAGAGGCAACTAAATCAGTGACATGCAGTGACGATTTTTACCAATTTTTATGCAGTAAAAAGGAGAACCTTAAACATTTTAGCTTTCTTGACTGACTGCTACAAAAGTTGATATCATCACTACAAGGCCACCAACAAGAGTATTTTCTTTTTAGGGACTAGATAGAAAATATTCTAGATGTCAAGCCTTTCTGGAACTGAACCACACAACATCTGCACAGATGGTCCAAACAACAACGAAGGAAACACTGAAATAAATGTACAGGTGATCATGCACTTGTGAGGGAGTGCATGTTGTACATTCCTGTTGTACGCAAGCATAGAGAGTGTTTTCACATGACATCACGGTGGGCATATTGGTATTCCAAAACATTGAAATGGCAGCCATGTTGGTTGCCCAAACCAATCCTGTGGGAGTTGAACTCTTTGTTTATGCAAACGCTTTCTTTTGTTTTAATAAATTTGCACAGATGCTGGGTACGTGAGTGAAAACGCTCTATACCTCTTTGTTAGTACCTTAATGTCTGGCTACCATGCATCATCCAGTGCCTGTTTTAATTTCACTGTTTCCTTCGATATTGTTTGGACTCTCTGTGCAAAGAGGAATGCATGGTTCAGTTTCAGAAATGTGAAACATCTTGAAACCTTCAAGATAACAAAGTTTTCAATCTGGCTTAAAGTCTGTCTTCACTGTACACAGATTTCAACCACAAGACTGTGAATCTTGAAATCCTCTTCAGCACATAATCTCTTTCTATTCAATAATAATATTTCAAGTACTGGTAATATTACTGCTCTTTGTTTTCATTTTTAACTATCTGTTAGCTGCACTTTGCTGTCCTGTGATTGTTCATTACCTGATACAGCTACTGCAGAGTCTTTTTCTGGATCACATGTGCTATTTGTTGACTGTTCCTTTGTGGGAGGAGCACCAAAGAAATCACTGGTTTTGAAAATGACAGGTGGTTTCCATTCGGACAAACTTTTGTCTTTCTTGGGAGGACTCTGCTTCATCTAAATGAAAACAACAGAAGAAAGAATAAAGGTGTGTAGTTTTTCACTTCTTTTTTCTTTTTTCGTGTTTATTCTTGCTTTATTTTTTCTCACCTTTTTTTTCTTTTGCACTTACACGTTCAGCCTTTTCTATTTTTATCCTATTTTAATGATTAATGATTATTTTCTATTATGCGTACTTAGAGTTAAATTGCCAATGTCAGCATTGTAATTATTAATTTATTAGGTATTATAATCTTAAAAGGTGGTCCTATTCATAAGCCTTATTGGCTTTCTTGGGCTTCCTTGCCTTGTCTTTTTATTCGTTTAAGTTTTCTATTTTTTGTATGGCAAAAATGACAATAAACAATAAAAAGTTAGCACAAAACAAAACAGCAGGCAGACTGAAATTGCAGGGTTCCAGGAGGACTGACTCATACCTATCCTTTAAGACCCAAGACCCTAAAAACTGTACCACAATCAGCAGTGCTTAGGGTAAATAAGGGGATGGCCACCTGGGGACCCACCCCTTTGCCAATACTAGCAAATTCATGTGCACTTTGTTCTCATTGTTTTCATTTTTTTTCTTAGTAAGTACAGTTTCAGTTATTATCTATTAACCTGTTTGCTTGCTGAGTTCTTTAATGTGTAGTCAATAGGTTCTTCAGGATCTGGGATATGCCTCACTTTAAATGCCAGATTTGGGATTTGAAAGCAATATGGGGGTGAAATTTAGGACTAAAAGTTTGCATGGGATGAGCAATGACGATAATTACCTTTGGGATCATGGGACTGAAAGCAAAAGTTTGGTTCTGGATGATAAGATTAAATTACCCTGTTGGGGACCTTGTATATAAGGTAAATGGGAAGGAGAATTTAGCAGCTTATCAGGTGTCACCTAAGGCTTTATTCCACACACACCTTTAGATAATGTTACATGTGCTAGTCATAACCAAAGGTTACGGAGTGCGGGTGACAACTATCGAAGGTCAAAATACTTTTACTCTAGCGATGTGCTTTGAGTAAGCTTATGTGACAGATGATCAACATTATGCATGATGATCAGATTATCAGTGATAGAAGGTCCAAACGCACGTGATCAAATTGCGTTCTGTGCATTCCATACATTCTTAGTGGAAGCCCAAATGAATGCTGGCTACATATATTCGATGCATGTGAATAACAACATGGAGATTAGGATTGCGGGCTTCTCTTGTCGCTTGCAATTAGGCTGATTTAGCAACAGAATGGGAACGTCAGTTGACGTCAGGAAAGTGCGCGGAAGGGACTAAACGCGACTTCCGGTGCTCAATTTGCAGCTTTGCCATTGGTCAAGCCAGTTGTTTGATTTGAGCATGCCATCGTCAACTGACGTTCCCGTTCTGTTGCTAAATCAGCCTATTATTACTTTAAAAACACCACTTACTTGTCTCAGTCCTGGTATGGAACTCAGCACTTTTTGAATGGTATGGCTTCCAAGCTCTCTTTCTGCAGTAACCACACTCTCTTCAACTTCATCCACATTTTTCTTGACAACATTCACAAAAGCCTGTCACCAAAATAAAGCATTTTACATCTTTTTCTTGGGTATATAGAACATTACTGCCATTTAAGTGCATACTCTGCTTTTTATCTACTGTACAAAGTATGTCTAGTAAATTTCACCCCTTAAGTAAATACCTCCAGTTGATCGATCCTCCTGAATATTGTTGGTAACTCCTGAGATCTTGCATGAAGTTGAGGCATAAGTTCAATCAAGGACTGGGAGGAGTCATTGCGAATCTGCTTGGAACACAAAACAAATACGTGTGACAATAACCAAACACATTATACTAGCTGAGCCATGAACTAACCACCTGCACTTTGAAAATACAGTATTCAGGTACTACCTGACAATGTTTTTAGGTCTACTATATATACCCCATGGACTCAGCTCTCTTACACCATTTTTAACCATAATATACCAAGGATTTTACTTTCAAACCCCCAACCGCCCTCCCCTCAAGATTTTTTAGACATTGTCCTCAAATGGGGTAACTTGGGACAACAAAACAATCCATGCCCCTCCCCCTCCCTTACATTCAAAGTTAGGGTGTTTTTGTTGTTTTCTATAGGTAGCTTGAACAGCGGTATAACATTGCATCCTTTATTGAAGCTAGTAAAATGTTAGAGAGGCCCTTTAGGGCAATTTGCCTCAACTTATTTTGTCCTAGATATCAGATATCTCTCAGGGTGTTTACATTAGGTGCTTTCTGCATAGTAAAGACAGACAAAATTTCCATGTTTCCAAGTATCACATATTTCTATAACACAAGGCAAAAATTGCAAGGCATTAAAGTATTGATGAGATCAGGCTGATAGTATATTTGTATGTTGCCTTTGACCAGGTTTTGTTTAGAGAAATATCAGGCCTGTTCCTCTCTGCTTGCCTTTGTTTGGGTGTCAGATCAGGTGTTAATTGACTACACTACCAATCTTAGATAAGTAGCTGGTGTTTTAACCCCATTACACATACTATACCTTTCCCTGTGAGGGGAAAGTTTCCAAAAATTGCACGATCTTTTGCAAGTCGTGCTTATGCGTTGTAAGTTTGGGTGTTAGCAGGACAATTCTCACTAAGAGATCACAGAAAAGTCACGCAACCCCCGATAAGGACGTTACCCAAGATAATGATTGCGTTATCCAATACCTTCAGTTACAATTACTAACAGTGTGGGACGGAAATTTCTGTTTCTACATAAAAATTAAACTAATGTAGCAGCCAGCGAAATATTCGGTAAACTTGATTAAACAAGCAATAAAATATCTTTTGTTTCACAAAAGTCTCAAAGAAAATGAACAGATACATTTCCTTTTCGACAAAACCAGTGATAATTTTACGGATCATGCGCCCTTTAAACTGAATAAATTAATCCAAGAATCTCGATTGGAACAACAACGTCTTAAAAGCCTCTGAAAGATAACTCAGTAACACTGCTCCCTACCGTATCTGCAAGGTGTGAAAATTCATCCAGGCGAACAAGCATTTCTTCTATCGTGCCTTCGATTGCTTTAGACTGAGAATAAAGAAAACTGGCATGTTTCGAAAATAAAATATTCACCACTCTTACTCAACCCTCTTCGACGATTGTTTGATGAAAGTATTACCAAAACGAAACTTTTGATCAGTACGTTACCTCATTTGTAACGTCAACCTGGCAGTACTGCGCAAATTCCTTTGCACATTTTGCTAAGTCGAGTTCGATTTCTTCTCCGTTTTTACTGTCTCCTTCGAGACTTTCTTCCACTCCACCGTCCGCCATCTTTGACTAGGCAAAGAACAATTCTGAGCCGAACGTACTTTGGTCAGCGGCTTCATAAGAAGAAACGTTGTCGAACGTTCGACGACGCTTTCTGCATTTTTGCGCAACATTGAATTTTTCATCTGCTTGAACCACGAACATCTTGACCGCCAAAATGGTAACTTTTATTGAGAGCTCATCTTTGATATTTCTTCCTTCAAAGTGCTATACTAATTTTTATCGTTTTGTTGCAGACGGTGGGAAAGAGTTCGAAGATGCTTCAGCACATCAATTACAGAATGCGGTGCACATTGCAAGATGGCCGCAGTTTTATAGGAACTTTTTTAGCTTTCGACAAGCACATGAATATCATTTTAGGAGACTGCGACGAGTTTAGAAAGATCAAGCCAAAGAGTAGCAAAGCACCAGAACGGGAGGAAAAAAGAGTTCTTGGTTTGGTTTTGCTTCGAGGAGAACATCTTGTTTCTTTGACTGTTGAAGGACCTCCTGCCAGTGATGTAAGTCTTATTTATCAGCAGTATGTGCTGTTTTCACGTGAGTACTCTGTGACACTAAACTGCCCCTCAGTAGTAGAAAACAATTATGCTTCGCTGCCAACTTGTCAGAGTAGAAAAGTATAAACTACCAAGTTTTGAACACCAGAGATAAGCTTATGAAAGACCTCTGCGCTCTATCTCTTGCGCATGTAGTACTTGTCGTGCATTCTATTCCTTTATGAACAGAGAGTAAATATGAATAGCGTTTGAGCAAAATGAAGTCGTAAATTAGGTGTGGAGCGCACTATGGAAATTTTACTTGCTTTTAAAAAGACTGGACTTTTTCTATTTGAAGCTGGCTTTTTAGACTGGTTTCTGCAACATCACTGCAGTTGCTGAGATCAGTCCAGTGATTGTAGCAATCTCAACAATCACAGTAAGTCTAGCAATCAGATGGAAAGCAGCCTTGAGATACCGTGGAACCCCAATAAATGAAGCCCCTACTGGTAGGGCTGCAATGATACCCATTTCTCCATGAAGCGATACAAGGGCCACAATATGACATGCTATAATACACATGCGTTATTGACCAGGCATGAGTTCAAGATGGCTGGATACCGGCCAAGTTCTGTTTTTGTGTGTTTTTGTGGCCCAAGACAAAGTCGAGGTCAGTAAAAATGCAAAAGAGAACTAGGCCAATGTTCAGCCATCTTGACCATACAAGCGTGGTCAATAAAAGATTTATTAAATAAATCTTTTATTAAATTTTATGTATGTGGGAAATCCGGAGCAGACAAGATGGACCCACTTTGCCTGCTCAGGTAGCCAATCAGAAAAAAGGATTGACTAAATCTTGCCTGCTTGCGGATGCCGCCATATAATGAGATACATTACTGTGCTGCCAGGACTAGACTATTTTTCATTCCCTGTGGGTGCACAAGTCTTTACAGCTTGCAAGTGACGAGTTGATATGAGTAAGGGTGCAGTTGTTTCCCATATTGAAGAAGATGAAGAGTATGTGTAGCGGGAATGGTTTGCTCTTTCATTAATTTTCATCATGGGTCGTCTTAGAATAGTTAAGATGCAGAGCTTGGGTGGGGGATATTTAAGACAGAAATGTCATAAATTTGCTTATGTAGCATGTCTTATTATATCTTTTTGCACTTGATATCATGTTTAAATATAGATGTTTGTATTGTGGAAAGAGATGTTGCCGTTTGCTGGTAGAGCTGTGCATCACTGCAGCCCTACCTATAAGTGAATGTTGTTTATTATATCAGGGATATGTTATAAAGGCCTGCTCCTATACACATGTCTGTACCTCGGCCAAATGTATTCATTGTTTTACCAGGGAGTTTGTTATACAGGGGTTTATGTATGATTAAAGGAACAGTTGACTTCTGTGATCAATCACAGTGATCATTTAATGTTAGATGGTTGCCATGACCACTAAACTATGTCTGCTCTAGTAGTAATTATATACAGCTATTTCAAGAAAGGTTGTCAGAAAAAATGCACGCAACAATCCCAAAAGGCATTGTGGGAGGTTTTGAGTTCACTGTTCTTCAGAGAAATTTGAAAGAATAGGCATGGAAGGCCATGAAATTGTGTTTGCGAGTGCTAACGGAAAGCATCAAAAGTAGGTTTGACAGCTACAGTCGCCAGGAACAGTGTATCGATCATATCCCATATTACCTTTCGGGATTGTCGCGTGCACATTTTTTCCGACAACCTTTCTCGAAATAGCTGAACCAGCCTTAGAAAGGGTTGTTCAGATAAACAGTCCTTAAGATTGGCTCTTGCCTGTGAAGCAAACAATAATATACAGCTTTTGCTTCTCAAACTTGAACTATTCACAATATGGAGGCTACAGTAATATCAAACTAGCAACTCTCTTGAAAAGTCTTCCTTATTTCTGTTATCATTTTGACAAGTAAGAAAAAAAAGACACTGGTCTGACTCATTATGACTTGTGTCTTACAGTCCAAATCCAAGCTTCTTGGAGCTAATGCTGCTCCAGGTACAGGAATGGGTCGTGCCGCCGGTCGTGGAGTTCCTGCTCCATTGGCGCCTACAATTGCTGCACCTCCGGGTATGTGATTTGTCTGTTTTTTTCATTGCTCTGCCTGTGTATTTTGATCAGACTTAAGATGTTTTGATATGTCCTCATTGCCAAAATGTTTAATGCAAGTTAAAATAAGTTGACTTGGAGAGTGCACTAAACTTGAACTTTTTACAAAGTTAATTATTTAGTAATAACCAAAGGTTATGGAGTATGGGCGACAACGATTAAAGGTTTAAACGCATTTTGTTCCTGTGCTGTGCTTTGCTTAAGTTTCACGTGACAGGTGGTCAGAACACGTGTGATTAGATTACTAGTGATCGAAGGTCCAAATGTGCGTGATCAAAACGCACATACGTTATGTACATTCCATTCATTCTTAGTGGGAGTTCAAACGAATGCTGGCTACGTACATGCGGCACATGCGTAATAACAACCTGGAGAATAGGATTGTGGGCTCCTCTTGTCGCCTGCAATTAGCATTCGACTACCCATTGTAAGATTTATGCATTGACTTTTGATCAGTAAGCGAATACCCATTGACACTGCTGGAAAGAGGGCCTGAAAATACGGTAACTTATCAACTCTGAGGGTGATACCTCCAAATGGACTAGAGATATTGCTCCACAAAGTCACGGAATTTTACAGTTGTTTCTATGTTAGGGGGCACACATGAACTTGCACCCCACCATATACAGTGTTGTATATGTCTGTAAAGTTCTGTGACCTATAATTCTGCAGAGCTATAGAGTGTTTTCACATGACGTCAGGGCGGCCATATTGGTGTCCCAAAACAATCCTCTAGGAGTTGAACTCTTTTCTTATGCAAATGCATTCTTTTGCTTCATTAAATTAACATAGATGCTGGCCACGTGAGTGAAAACACTCTATATCTTCATTAGTTTTCAACAAATCACTTTCAAACGTTATGGATGTTCGTTTACTGCTTCCAAAACCATTTATTGAAGGTCTGTAATGTGCATAGGTGATTGATGAGTTAACCAATGATATTATATTTTTAGGACTTGCTGGGCCTGTTAGAGGTGTTGGTGGACCAGCAGCTCAGTTGATGACGCCACAAGGAAGAGGAGCACCTGGTGGTATGTACATTAATTTAGGAGGCCTTGTTACAATCCTCAAGTTACGACCATTTTGGTCGCCATGGCACCTAAAATTTTGCAGCTGGCAAGTTGTTTTGTAAAAAAGTCGCCCTAAACCAAAGGAATTGGTTGCCAAATGGTGACCGAGCAAAAACTTTAGCTTGGAGGGTTGTGTTAGGGTGAAATTCCAATAAACGATGAGGCCTCGAAGTGGCATGATGAGTTAAAACAGTGACATAGACAAAGACAAGCACCAAACAGAAAGTAAAATGCTGACAGGGACATGGCTCCCTCCTCAGTACTTGAAATTAGTGGTTTTGAAATTAAGACAAGGAACTTGGGTACCTGCCCCAAGAGAAGTGTGTTTGAAGCTTGTTTCAGTCTTGCTTTATACTCTTAGAAAGGAAGTAAGAAAAAATATTGGTATATTTTCATGCATTAACCTGTGTTTCTTACCTACTATCCTCGCAGGTGGCCCACCTCAACAGGGACCACCACCTTCAGGCCTAGGGGGCATGCCTGGTCCCCCAGGGGCAATGGGAGCTCCTACAAGAGGACCCCCTCCTCCCCGACCACCTCTTATGCCACCAGGAGGTATGTATGCTGACAGTGCAGAGACTTCTTATTGTGGCTTAGGAAAAACTAGCTGCTGCTTGAGCAAAGCCTGTTTGAGAACTGGAAAATAGCTTCATGTCTATTTTGTAATTTCACTTGCTTTTCTTTTGAGTATTCTGATATTTCATTCACACTTTCTTTCTTTCCAGGCTTATTTTAAACTAGCAAAACGTTTGATTATTTAAACCACTAGCAGACTAAACAAATCCTTAGCATTTAATGGAAGGTTTCTTTTGGTCTGTTTGACCTGTTTTCTGTAGGTCCTCCACCAGGAATGCCAATGAGAGGTCCTCCCCCTGGAATGCGTCCTCCAGACATGGGCCCCCCAGGCCGGGGTATGCCCCCTGGTATGCCACCCCCAGGCATGATGCCGCCAGGAATGGGCCGTGGACCCCCTGGCAGAATGCCACCTCCAGGACTCATGGGTAGAGGTAAGATTTCAAAGCTACTGGTACTCAGATACATAGAACTGTTCTGTCTTAATGAACAGGAGTTACCATATTGATAAGTGTAATCCTAAACTATTAGAGCCTTCATTTAGACATCTCAGGAGATCTCTGTGAATAATCAGGAGCCAGGCATGTAACACTTCATTTCAAACATCTAACTGTGACGTAACTTTTCTAGCCCTCAATGAAGACTCGTTTTGTCTAGTCAAAATATTGGCCAATAAATTTGTAAATTATCAACCCTTGCCTGTCCAATCAGCGGTGTGCTCAATTTTAAGCAGAATTTTAGTAGTTAGGTTTGGCTAGAACCCATCACATGCTTTGCCATCCAGTGTCCTTTTCTCATAAAAGCCAGGCTGTGTCAGACTTCTTGACTTTTTATAGATTCAATATTTGCATCAAGAAAGATAAAACTGAATACCGTAAAAACACAGCCCATCAAAGCAGATAAGGATTTCTTCAACCAGAAAATAAGGATAAGTCATGAGCCTCTCTCCAGAAGACTAACTCCTTTACTGGAGTGTCAACTGAGACAATAACTTTTGGAAAGGCCGTGAATGCGCTGAAAAAAATTAAAATTTACAAGACTAGCATGCCATCACATATTTTTAGTCATCATGAGAGAAAATTTTATACTTCTGCTCATTAATAAAGCAAGGAATTCAAAGGGCATTTTAGTACTTTAATAATTAATGGTTTTCTGTTCCTCTGTAGGACCACCGCCTGGCATGAGGCCACCGCCCCGTTAAATGGAGAGGGTGACAGTCACATCTTCTTAAAAACACCCTATTTTATCACCTTTGGTGTACAATATATTCCGCACAGATTTGAGACCTCTTCTATTGTGGGAAAAACACTGTTGTGAAGAAGTCTCTGAAGGCAGATTATGCAGTGTGCTGTTAAATGTAGAATTTGAATGTGCATTCTAAGATGAGCAAGATTCTAGGGAAGCATCGTACAATGTGTATTATGTTTTGTACCTTTCTGTAAATAAACACTTTTAGGCTTGGTTATTTGAATTATTCTTTTAGTAACTTAGTACAATAAAATGACTCCTAAGTTAATTCATTTTGACCTTTGTTTTTAATTTTACTGTGTTCATATAATAGTTACATTGTCGAAATAACCTATTCACCACTTTTGCATGGCCGCTAATAAACCTCATCCCCCCCTCCCTGCAATTTTGTATAAACATTGTTTTCAGTATATCTCTTGGGACAATGAGAATGGGAACAATGGCTGTGGAATTTTTTTTCTACACCTACCCCTCCCCAAAATCAACAATTGATCCGCTGTTGTAATGATTGAGGGCAAAGGGAAAGTGGCATTCAGGCACTTTGAAAATTATAATGAATTTCTTTTTCTATGATTACCTGCTTTGATGGGATAGAAATGAGCTGGGGATTGATACAGTGGAGGTTGTGCCTAACACATGCAGATTGATCTGGGAACAAGAGGTGTTGTTCATTACCAAAACCAGTATTTTTTTTTAGGGGAAGGGTGGCTGTACACAGGCTAGGTTTGGGTCTTCAGCTTCAGTGAGCTTCAATATATTAATGTAATATATTTCCATTTATGCAATTATAAATTCAATTAATATATTGAAGCATGAAATGAAGGGAAATAGAACAAATAAAAATTTGGTCGTAGTAGCAATTTAAGAAGTCACCTTCTGATGGTAATGAGCCCAAAGAAAGGGTTCTTTTTGTTGCAATGGATGGCTCAATTAAATAACAGAGAAAAAAGTTTACAAAGTAAAAGTATCGCCATTCCTTTGTCGAAGTCATTTCTGAAAACAATGGTAGTTTCCCTTGGGCTATTTACCAATGTTGAATAAATTTAGCGTTATAATTAACTGGCCAAAAAGCAACAGGCCGACAGCATTTCTAGCCCCATTTATGGAACAAAAGAAAGCGTTTGCATAAGAAAAGAGTTCAACTCCACACAGGATTGGTTTGCGACACCAACATGGCCGCCGTTTCATTGTTTTGGGAAACCAATATGGCCGCCGTGACGTCATGTGAAAACACTCTATATGGAGAAAACTGGTCCGGGTAAAAGGGTCACTCTTCTTCCCGAGCTACCCTGGCTAGCCAACTCTTCCTACATTTCTTTACAAACTATTAGGGTTAGCAGGGGCGTAGCCAGCCCATAGACCTGTACTACAATTATTTGGTTTGATCGCTCTACCGCTTGTAATAAATTATGCGTTGTCGGGGTGAGCTAAAAAGCGTAAGACCTCAAAGTGTTGGTGAGGTCAGTGCGTACTAGTCATGCGGCAGTTTTCGGGATACGTGGAAATGAAACGCAGTCAGGCCTACAACTACTCGAAAAGCTGGCTACTCCCCTGGTTAGCTTAGGGTTCCACCGGGGGTGGGAGGGGGGGACTCCCAACTGAACGGGGCGGGGATGCTCGTCGTCTCGCTTAGGGGTGTAAATTTTAGATTTTGGTCTCGCTTAGGGTGTTCTGGGCAAAACACCATCATATTTAGCCGTAAAGGTCTCTTAAGGTTGCACTCGAAGAAATATTAAAAAAAATATTTATTTTCAATTCGTTTTATTTACTCGATACTCAAAGTTTTAAATGATCGCTTTTAGGGGTCAAAAAAGGTTGGACACGCCCAGATTGGTCTCCTTTGGGGGTTTAATTCAAAATTTCCGACGAGCATGCCCGCCCCTTTCATATGGGAGTCCCCCCGGGGGGTTACATTGAAGACCGAAGACTTTGTATCCCAATCACTTTTTAACATTGGATCCTAAAATTATGCGACGAGACGCATCTTTTGCACGGCTTGACTTTCAGACTGTTAGGGTTAAAAGTAGGTTAAGGTTGCTTCGAAGATTTTTTTCCCAACCAGTTTTAAAGATTGGACCCTAAAAGTCTTGGAAGATACTCATCTTTTACTCTTGGTTTCAGTTTCTCAACGCTATTCTTTTTCCCGGGAGCTAACCCCAACCCTAACAAAGTTTCTATTTCATAAGTAGGTTGCATGATGGTCTTGGTGAACGTAGTCCAGAATAGGACTGTTGTTGACAGTCACTAACGATTCAATAACTTGTGCGGTAGTCATCTTCAGAGTCAAAGTGAGTTATATCACGTCAGTTGATGGTATTAAACTCTGGTTATTGACCTGATTGGTCAATTAAGGCGCGATGTTATTGGTCATCTGTCAGTTAAGCCGTGACATTATTGGCTATGAAGGCTCAGGGCTACGTTCACCCGAACGGTCATGCTCAACCTACTTTTTTAAAAAAAAAAAGAGAGAAAAAATAACGCCTGATCTCAGGTTACAACCGCACGGACTGTATCTACCTTGCATACTGTACATGCAAACTGCACTCTGGCCGTACCGTCCGTAAGACTGTACAGACTCTGCAGTCGTAACAGACTGTGTCTGTGCAGAAGCAACCGGAAGTTTCCATCCAACCAATCAGCGAGCAGCTCTGGAAAGGCACTGCATTACTGAAATAGCAGGGATTTTTTTGACTTTTTCAAGTCCACAGGTGCATTGTTTTGTTTTTTCCTTTACAGTATGAATATTTTTGGCTCTATTCTTGAGATATCTTTGAGTATTTCTGGTAAGGGAATTGAATTAATAAAGATTTGTTTTTTTTGATGTCGAAAGCGTGGTTCCTTCGATAGCTCAGTTGGTAGAGCGGAGGACTGTAGAGTGAATGAAGGCATCCTTAGGTCGCTGGTTCGAATCCGGCTCGAAGGAATCATTTTTTCTCTCTTTTCCCGCGCAGTTTAACATACCGTACCTATAATAATATACCGTAGGAAGGTACTAAACTCAATCTACAGAGATTTTTAGGAAGAATACGCAGTTGCATTTATTGAAAGTCACGTTTTGGACGAGTTTAGCCTGTTCACAGACTCTCTATTTTCTCTTCAAAGTCCGTCGAGCGCGCGTTATAAAAAATAAAACCGGCGGGGGATTTATTGACTGCCAGCGCAAGGGGTAGGAGTGGGGGAAGACGAAAATAGTTCTTCATTTATATTTCTCGCACGCTCGACCATGTTTTTGAAAAGAACGAAAAATAAAAATAAAACAACGTCTGTGTACAGGCTGGGACGAGGTTAATGGCCATACCCGCTGTCACAGGAGTGGTCGTATTGGTGAAAGCGAACATTATCCGAGCAGTGGAATGAAAAACCTCAGCAGTTGAAAAAGAACGTTTTCTTAAAAAATACAAACAGTCGATCTAAAGTAAAACAGGTATATCACTTTTTCTTCTGACCATCTCGAAAAGTAGGGGCAGGGAATAAAGTTCCTCTAACTCGGCCACACCCTCTCCGCAGTCCAGCCGTAGATTGACGAGGGTATAATCGTGTTCTCGTGCTTAAATTTATAAGTGTCCAAGAACTGTATTTGTTTAAAAACAAGGAAGCGCTTTCTCATTATCTTTCAGAGGTTTGACTGTTTCATCCCTAGGAACGTTTCTTAGTTACCAAATATCACGGATTTTGTTTGCTCGTTCAAATCCTCCTGCAGCTTTGCAGCTTTTTTACTCTTTTTAGAGCATGTTTCTTTTGCTCAGTTCTTCACGTGTTTGACGACTTTGATTGTTGCTTTTACGAAAAGTGCCCTGAATTAAATTGATAACTACAGTTGGTAATTTTATTTATTCGCTGGTTTATTATGTCTCCTTCGATAGCTCAGTTGGTAGAGCGGAGGACTGTAGAGTTACTGAAGTCATCCTTAGGTCGCTGGTTCGAATCCGGCTCGAAGGACAATTTTTTGCCAAGTTATTTCATTTTTCTTTTAAAACGATCGGAGT
Source organism: Porites divaricata (assembly GCA_038088405.1). Lineage (NCBI taxonomy): Eukaryota > Metazoa > Cnidaria > Anthozoa > Scleractinia > Poritidae > Porites > Porites divaricata. The sequence continues at coordinate 7,685,403 of JBBMOI010000016.1, read as the reverse complement.
CGATTTAATAATATCCCAGTCAAACCACTCCTGGCCACCACAAAATAGCATTTTAAAAATATATAAATGAAAAAAATCCTTATAGGACAGTGGTGTTTTGTCGGTGGATACTCAATGAAGTTTTATACCGGGAGACTCCGCCCCGAGGTCCAACCCCTTACTTTTTATGTACAGTTTTTGACAAAAAGGTACCTCTTTCATATACGTACTGTTGAGTGACTATGTGTGTGTGATTCATGCTGGCTCGAATATAGTAACATGCAAAACAAGAGTAAATTAGTTGAACGAAAAGCCTTTATCACAGGGCTGATTGGAAAGTTCATTTTGGGCTTTCCGTCTTGACTTGATATAGGGACGATATAGGGAGTGGCCACAATTTTTCACGTTTTGGCTACTAGGCCATTGCTCTTAGATTGGTCTCTTTTGTCCCGCGCTGTGGCCTTCATTAAATTGAAAGCTAAGACAACTAGTCTTTCAAATATGGAACTCGGTGAGAAGTCAGAAGTCAAGATAATAATCATGTTCCGAGAAAACAGTTGAATATGAGGGCCTAAAGTCGGAGAAACTATGACTCATAAAATGTTGGGCCAACATCTTCCAAACGCATTAAATAAAGTCCAGTGTGCAAAGTGTGCACTGGCCTAAACTGCTTTGCGCACTTGTGAATCAGTTAGATGGTCTCACTATATTAGCATAAATGATTTTTAAAAGAACTATCAGATAAATCGTAATTCTGTGCGGGATGAAAACGATCCCCTTTGCGATTGTTGACATCACAGCAGATTATGGGGTAACGAACGATTTTTCAGGGGGCAGCGTGGCCAAGTGGTTAGAGCGCCGGACTTGCAATTCGGAGGTCCCGAGTTCAAGTCCCGCTCTGACCGCTAGCTGGATTTGTTCACGGTGGTCCCGAGTTCAAATCCTCGGTCACGCTTGTAAATAGCCAACTGGTTTGCCTCCGGACAGCTGGGATTCTTAACCCTGTTTAGTTTGATTTGAATTATTTGTTTCAGTCATTTGCTGCCGAGGGTAAATAACGGAATTATTGTTATTATTATTATTCAGGCTTCCGTTTGTAAGAAACTCAGTGCAGTGCGCGAAGTATCCTGCGAATACATTTGACCTTTGTGGCCTTTTGTCTGTCATTCGTAAACAACAAGTAAAACACTAACTACTATAGAACTACTATGTTGACCTGATCAAATTCCGGACAGATTTTACGTCATCAGAATGGAATTTCTGTCGCTGAGGCGCAGCGCAGACGTTTCTCCTGGCGAAACGTCCCTAGCGGCGAGTAGCAAGGAGAAACGGTTGTATTAGTAGGCTATGCGAGCAAAGAAGTTTGATAAACATGAAACTAAAAGTATCTCAGGATCGCAAAGGGAGGGGGTACAATGGGCTGTTTCTCGATCCCGGGGGTCCCATACCTCGCTTCTTCATACCTTTTCAAAATAGAGCAGGAAGTTTCTTTACAAAAAAGGCTACAGAAAAGATTAAAAAAACTCTGAGAATTACATTCTCCCACTCGCCTAAGCTACAAAGGAAAATTTGACCCATGACATTATGCAGCCAGCTCTATAACCAAAACTAAGCCTATATTAATAAAATGAATGTTTCATCTGATAGCTAGAACCCAAGAAGTGGGTGGGTAAAATAAAAATGGGGCGAAGTCACCATTCCGAAGTCAACGTCGATGTTTTGATATCAGAAGAAACATACTGTTGGTTCCCGAAACCAAAAAATATCTACCAAAACCAAAGTAGGAACAATTCTTGACTGTATTAGTTTCCAAATAAGCTTTACAATCGTATACAGGCCACCATCCAAAATTGTACGAGCGAACAAAAACTACTAAAGACAAAACCATGTGCTCACATCCGGGTTTTTTACACCTAATCATTTCATTTAAGAGTCACTAAAATGTCTCTTTTGAAAATTGAATAAACAATGTCATGTCCATTTCCGGCTGTAACACTGTTTGACGAACAAAGAACAGTAACTTAGAACATGATCAATAATTCTTAAAAATAATCAAAGCAAAAGAAAGAAAATAAATACTCTTCATTGTGTCTTCACGCCTATTAATAAAGACAATTCTTAACAGTACTACAAACACCCTTTTTCCTCAGTCAAGGCAAATAAAACTTCTACCTTTTTTTTTTTAAAGAATAAAGTAAATATACAACTAGTTTAACTTAAAGACAAGCAATGCAATTAAGTAAGAACTGCAGAGGAAAGTTACGAAATTTAAAACCAACTGTGATGGGTGTAAAGAGACGGTCGTTTCGCGAACGTCTTACGTCGTTTCGCCCACGTGTTAGGTCACATTCACTAACTGCTTCCGACTGACCAGCGGGTGAAAGAGCGAGGTATACACCTATTTCAAATAAGGTTGCTTCAGAGAAGAATGATGCATGATCCATGTTTCATAGCCCACGGTGCATTATTATAATAAATTATGTGCCCACAACAAGCCTAAAAACCAACTAAAAACCTAGAAAGCAAACGCTGCTGATGCTTCTATTGCCTTTTCACAAATGGTCTCCATTATTTCAATGAACGTGAACAAGACTAATTAAAACTTCCTGCTACAAAAGGGTTTACCATAGTGCACTGCTGGCTATGAAACATGGTTCACGGGAGCAACCTTAATACGCTCTTCTCACGTATGGTAATATGCCCATCCAACCTCGTTTTTGAGTACAAGTTATTTTGAAATGCTAATCAGACGATGTTTTCGTATTTGAATTTCAAAAGAATTTTTACTCGTAAACGAGGTTGGACGGGCATATTACCATACGTGAGAAGAGCGTATTGAAACAGGTGGCTAAAAGAACGAGGCATATACACACAGAGCCTGAGAAAACTGCCTACATTTGGAGTTGCTACCACTGGTTTCACCGCCAAATGTCAGCTGTTTTCTCAGTATTGATTATATGTTTTCAGTATTGATTTCAGTATTGATAATATGTTTTCTCAGTATTCGGCTGTTTTCTTAGTCTTGATTAACTTTCGATACAGAGCTCTACTGATTATCTCAATTCACAAGTATGATAAGATATTCATGTCGGATCTCCATTACAACGCCAAGCTGAAGCCCATAGGAGATCGTCCACTTATATTAGAGGTTCTAACAACTGTGGCTTCAGCTCTTTTTTAAGTGGCTATGTCACAAGAATATTGCTCTTTTAGGTCAATCCTGTGCTTAAGGTGGCTGAACACAGTTTTGCGGGCGGTCAGCGGTAACTTGCGTGATGGAGCTTCTTTTAAATTAGACAAACAAACATGGTGGCGAAAAAGCAATGATACACAGAAGCTGATTTCTCAAAATCTACTCATTAAAATTTTGTGATATTTGGCAGAATTTTTACTTTTATCGTTCTTTCAATAATAAGAACTGTAAAATGGAAGTTGAACAGACAAATTTTGTGACACATCAAATAATAACAGTACAATCATAATATTGATTATCTAAAAACCCGTCTGTTAAAATTTGGTCAAATAAGTTTCAAATGGTAATGATTAATCATAGTACGCTGTGTGCAAGTTTATAGGAAACTCTAATGAGTGAATTTTATGTAAACTGAGCAAAAGTGAAATTTTAAGGTTGTATTCAATCATTCATGTTGCCATGGAAACTGCATAAACATCACATTTTACCTGCTAGTCAAAATCTTTTATCAGTATATTTTTCACTTGCCAAGTTTCAGCTTGTGAACTGTAACCTTTCTCTTGCCATGATTTGGCAAAGGACATATACTCACGAACTGCCAAAACTGTGTTCAGCCACCTTAACCTTGACTCATACAAGAAAATGCTACTACAGAGTTATGAAGAAAATGTCAAACAAATTACATCCGAGAACACCACCATAAAAATTTTCAAGGTCATTTTCTTCAGGCATAGCATTATACTTTTTTGGCCGACTTTTTCAAGTTTCATTCCATGTACATCCATGCTATCCAAGGCAAGAGACAACAGGAAACAGTTTCAGTACCAAAATAGAGTCTTATATAACAAAACTAAACCTTTATTTTTGAATTCAATTGTTGCCAGGACATGATGTTTTAGCTTGTTTAAAAAGTAGCAAATAATGTGACATGGATCCTTTAACAAGAATGTAATACAAGTCTTTTGACCAGGCACAATAAGAACCCTGACTAGTTTCATAAGGACGATGGGGCCGAAACACTGGCTAACTAGTATAAAACATAATACTTCATAACTCTTTATACCTTACAGAAACTACCTCAAATATTTTTTTTATGATAGTTTCATCTGATGTCAATATATAAGGCCCGGTTCAGACGCTGCTCCACTATGTGCTGAACCTAACTGATGAATTAAGTACGGCAAAAGAGTCGCATCTGAATCAATTTGGTATGGCAGTTTTAGTTTGGTGCCACAAAAGTGTTAAGTTTGACGGAGTCTGTCAAACATTTGATGACCTGAACTTAGGCTTGATACAGGGTGTGCCTTCTGAGTCAGATGTCGCACCAGTGTTGCTTTGAAGTCGAACTTATTCAATTAGGTTCGGCACATGAAAAGTACGGTGTCTGAACCCGGGCTAATGCACAAAATCTTGATGAAACGCTTAGAAAAAGTTATGCAAAATTTTAAGTTCTAAGGTACCTTTCTTTACCACAGCATGGCAGTGATGTCTTTTGCCTTATCTTCCTTCATGATAACAATTTAATAATAATAACTTTGCTAAAGCCCACTTTTCACTAATGATAAGACTGAAAAAAGAAGAAGAAAAGCAAATAAACAAATAATTTATTTCCACATGCTCTGGTAAGAGGAGTTCATCTCTGCTTTCTTGCATGCTTCTGCCTCTGTTTTCTATTCTTCTTATGATCAGCTCGCCGGTGAAAACCAGGCTTTTTTGGCCTTCGTCATGTTGGCCTTGGTCTTGGCTTTAGAATAAGCCTTCCCTTCTGAAAATGCCACAGATATAAGACAGGTGTCAGCCTTCTTGTACAAAAGTAAACTTGATGGGAAGCTAACTTGGTAAAGCAGTTGTTTGGGCTTATAATTATTTGACCTGAGATATTCCTCCATTTAGGAGAATATTATAGAGCTGCTAAAATTGGCCTGATTTTTAGGCAATTCCACCACTAAAACTAGTTGCAGCTTTCCCTAAGTGGCAACAAAAGAAAAAGAATTGGCCTACATCGCCGGTTTTAGTTCCAATGTTTATCAAACCATTTTAGCTGCTGAGGTGAGAATTTCCACTACAAGCACTCCTTGTTCCTACATTTCTGCCATGCTCTTGGCCTTAAAATCGCTCTTATTCTTCTGCTTAGGCATTTTTGAACCTTAAACTTGTTAAGTTTCAAACAGTGAAAGGGAAATAAGATTTATAGGTTAGCACGAACTTGAAATAGCGAGTTGTAGTTCGTACAAGTACAGTAGTGTGGCAGAGAACAATGTCTGAACTTTAAAGGTTCATTTGTTTACAACAAAGGTCATCAAAAGTCGTGTGAAACTACAAGCAAAATCTCACACCACTAAAATCCCCAGGGAATTTACACCTTACAATACACTTACACTTTTCACAGCATGATCGAGAATTTTTCTGCCTGCTGCAATACTTCGCATGGCATTAAGCTGGCTGCCTCGCAAGCCGACCGTCTTTGCTCAGCTTGCTTGTTACCAACTACTGGCACGCTGCTCGCAAAACAGCATATGTTAACCATTTTTTCCCCGCGTGAATTTATAACATGATTCAAATCTATTCAGGTGAAACAAGTCAACTTCAAGACTTTGTCGCTTGCTTGTTCGCTGCGTGATCTCATTCATTGAAGCTCGCTTCACTCACTTTTAATTACTTATGAGAGGTCAACTTGAAGCAAGTCTAACGAGTCCTGAAGTTCAGCCTGAGGTCACTGACTTCAAAGGCTTGATGTGATTCAGGCAGAACATTCACTTTCTTCCTCCTCGATCAAGAAGAAGACAAAAGAAGGCTATGCTCCGCACAGAGTGGTTTATATTAACTGGGCCCTGATCACCTAACTTTATTATTATAGCACATTTATTTTGATGTCTGCACTATCACTGCACAGCATTTTAAGACAAAAAAATACTTACATCGTCACAGGACATGTTGTAATCCTCTAAAACAATTCTTGTTCTTGCTAAAATTCTTTGATGTGTTAAAGGCAAAATGCTTTATTTTGCTTACTACTAGTACAATATATAATACAAATAATAATAAGATCTTTTGGGTGACCACAAAATATTCTTACATGAAAACAAACAAAAAAATGTAACTGTTACAACAGAGTTGATAATGTGCAGTTTCAGATCCAGAAGCAGACATTTGTTATCAAAGCTAAGAAGAAACTGCAGGCTATGCTTTGCAAGTTGTGAGAACATCGTTTGGATTTCATTTAAGAGAATGTATGGGAAGTAGCTTCCCCCCACCTGCTATGTGTGATATAGGTAACAAATAAACAACAAGTTTTTGCTGTCTGCACTCAGACCATAGAAAAAAAGTCCGGCTGGTGTAAGGTTGCACTACAAAGTGATGAAAACAAGATAATATTTAAATCTAGGATTAATACAGCAGCAACATATTTTTTGTTTTCATACCCCAGTTCCAACCAACATGGGTTACCTTTTAATCTACCCAACAGACGTTACCTTTTACAACAACAACACCAATCTTTTTTTGTACTCACTCTTGCTCAAAAATAAATTACAACTTACAATGAAAATATTAAAAAGCAAAAATTAGAGTACTGGCTGCCTGGAATAACCATTGGGGATAGTGGAGCCAGGCAGCCAGTTGACATCAATTAATCACCCAAACTCACTTATGTATCATAAATAATTAGATTAAAAAACTTACATTAACATTATAATAATATTCCATTGATATCAATATTACTTAAAATTAATTTGTCTTTATGCAAAAATAAATATTATTATTATTATTATTACGAAAAATGTTGGGATTCTCAAAAGAAAAGGATACATCTGTGGGGCCATAACTCTTCTATGAATTCCAAGCATAAGTAATATGAATAGGATGCAGCAACTTAGTGTAAATAATTTGTGATGGAAAAGGTATTGTAGTAATGATGGATGCTGCAAAAACAAGAGCAAAGGACAAAATTAATGAGGTGAACAGTTCATTAACAAAATTAGTACAAATGTATGTGTTATCAAGAAGAGTGAAATTAGGGAATAATTTCATATGCGTTTTGTCCAAATTCGAGCCTTTAGGCAAGGGAAATTATTAGGATATGGAAAAAACGCAAGTGAAATTATTCCCAAATTTCAAAAGTAAACTATTTGATTTGTTATTAATATCATGGATGGCAAATAACACTCACAATCGTAGATTTTTGACATGCTTATCAAATTGACTGTCGATCGACAACTCCACGCACTGAAAATGATAGAGCTTAAATTTTGGCATAAATTTGTAATTTCAAAATTTTCACCAAAATACCTCTGATAGAATCCTTCTTGATGTGCTCTTTCGTGTGTTTAGGTTTTCAAAAGCATCTTTGAATGCCCTGTAATCTTCATTCACTCTTGGCACTGACACATACAGAATGTTGCCCTAGCAGTTTTGTAAGTTCACATGTGAAATCATAAATTAATGCTGAAATTTTGCGCCAGAATTAAGGAGTAATTTGTCGCCTGTGATTTTATAGAAAGAATTGCATAAATATGCAATAAAATTAAAATATAATTCAACTAAAAGCTGGTGTATTAGTGACAAAAACACAAACTATCAGCTCCTGGTCCCTTACACACTAATCTTGAAAAACTGATTAATAACTGATACATGAAGGAGACATAAAAGGAATTACTTTTGAATCAGCATTTGTAAATCTCAATAAAGCATGCTTGTTATATGCCCAACTAGATAAAAACCCAGCAAAACATAATCAATATGCAAAGAAAAAAATTTTGCTAGTAAAAGGTGATGTCACAGCTTTCACAACTGAACATCTCGCAGAACTGGTTGAAAAAAAAAAACTGTTCTGGATGTAACCTAGCCCTAAAACAAAAGGCCTGCAACATATATGGCTCCCAACCACTTTTAACCACCCTCTTTCCCCACACATCAGAATATCATCTGTCTTTGCCTACTTCTTCCCCTGGGCTGAGTTGTTCAAAGCTGGCTTAAGATAACCCAGGGTTAGTGTGAGATTTAAATTCAGATTGGAAAGCTTAAAAAGCATTTCAGTTTTAATTCTTTTTGTCTACAAGTTGGTGATTGGAAGCTCTAAAAATAATGGAGAAAACTATCCCAGAAAATGCTTTTGAACTCAAGAAAAGGAAACCGCGGTCAAATTTAACCCCGGAGTTAAGCGCTAATCAGCCTTCGAACAACTGGGCCCTGGATACTAGCAACTCTTTGTTACTGATGTTATAATAGTCAGCTTAAGTCAAACAATGTAGATTTTGTTTTGCTTTTGCTCAGGCTAAGATTAAAATCATAGTTCTAGATGATTGTGCCCATTGTTTTTGCTATCCAAAACATTTTTATATCATTTTTAAGGCAACCTAGATATAAGCCCACCCATAACGAAGATGTATAAGCCCAGGGCTAGTGACTGGAATTTGATGGTATCTATCACTTACTAGATTGCTAGTAAATCGCTAGATTCTGATTTTAGTCTTTTGAATGAAATGACTTGTAAATAGTAAATTCTTTTTTACTATTTAGAATATTCTTATCGTGCCAGATTTAAAAGAGGAATAAAAAAAAAAGATGTTTAATATCGGTGGTGATTGCTAAAGATAATAGTAATAATAATTAGTAAAGAAACACTGTCATGGATTATATTTCAAGAAATATTGAGACATTATGATCTTTTCTTTCTAACAGATATTAAGGTACAAATTTCATTTTAATTCCTTTTAAGTGAAGCACTGTACATAGTTCTTTTTTATGAGTATTGAATAAAGAGTCCTGATTTTTTTTTTCAGGCTTCTTCTTTCCAATTGCTTAAATTGGAAATTTACTACGATCATCATTCTTTACTTTCATCTAGAACTGCAGTTCAAATATGAATTATTTCATATACTTCACATCATTTCACTCCTTACGGGAGTCATGAACTCAATAAATTGACCTCGCTGCCAATGTGTGGCTTCATAGCTCAGTTGGTAGAGCAACGCACCGGCAACGTGGAGGTCATGGGTTCGAATCCCGTTGAAGCCCTGATTTTTTTCAGGCTTCTTCTTTCCAATTGCTTAAATTGGAAATTTACTGCAATGATCATTCTTTACTTTCAGAGAGTTTATTATTATCTATCACTTACTTGTTGATTATCTGTTATTAATCCCCAAGCTCCAGCAGCAGTAGCAACAGATGAAATAACAAGGATCACTATAAACATTAACACCATCTACTTAGACTAATAACATAACATTAATTAATACTAATTAATTTTCACCAGATGGCAATGCTCAGCCCTTTTAATTACCCAGGGGAAGTGTTCAGGGTTTCAAGTGACGGAGATGATCGAATGGGGGCAAAAAGCAAAAGCCAAAAAAATCCCTGGACAAAAAATTAACCCCCAAAAAATTCCATGCAGAAATTCCAAGTCTTAAAAATTTACAGAAGACATTAAATGATATAACAGAAAAAAATTAGAAATTGATTGTTTGTGTTTGTTTCTTCATCATACCATCTGACATTGTCACACAGGCACTACCATGAGTCTTCAGATTGTTTTGAATACCCAAAAAAATCCCTACTTAAATCAAGCCACCAAAAAAAATACTTGCCAAATTTTCCAACCCCTGTCACTTGAAATCCAGAGTACCCCTCCTCCTGGATCTAACCCGACATAATTATTGCAAGTAATGGTGACATGTATTCACATCACATTCTTGCAGAGAGAAGACAATATTATACTTTTAAAATAAAGTGCTCAACATGAGATGCATGTAACATTTGGACTGCAATGCTAAATACCAAACTGTTGTACATTATTACAGCTTTGCATTATACAACACAATGCAAAAAATAAAAGTATTAAGCTTAACTACAGAATACAGGGCCAATTTTCTAGGTATATTTGTTGCAGTTAATTTTTTATCTCAAGTAATTTTTATTTTTTTTTTTGTTTTAACTTCATTAGCATACATTACCATACCCAAAAACAAAAGAAAAACAAAAATTACCTGGAATAAAAAGTTAACTACAACATATTCGTTGGGGTGGCTCGGTGACCCGGTAGTCCCAACTGACGAGGCGCTAAGCCACTAATCTATATAACCTCGACTGAAGAGCCACCGGGCCGCCGAGCCACTAAAATATATAACCTTGACTGATGAGCCGCTAAAATGTATAACCTCAACTGACGAGCCACCGAGCCACTAAAATATATACCTTTACTTTCTCTTTAAATTTTACACTTTAACGTCTTTTTTATCATTGTCTGTCTCATACTTATATGTCTTATATCTTTCTTGTTCCCTAAACACTAGTCATGACTAGCGAGCCACTGAGCCACTTCTGTTTAAGACCTTAAAATATGGTCCTGTATTCTGTAGTTGCTCCAACAGAATTACGATTTAATAAAACTAAGCTCACAAAGCAGGCTTAACTACAGGTTTAAAAGCTCAAGGTGAGCATAAGAGGTGTGTGGGATTCTAGCTTTATATTCAGGCAAGCTTATATCCTTTGCTTTAGGCCACAGTATTATATTAAATACTGTTTATTTCCTTGCGTAATTTTTTCAGCAGAAAATTGCCGTCCTGAAATCAAAACGAAACCACCGCGATTATTATGCACTCCAAATGCCTGTACTGATATGAAAACTCACTTCTCCATCTCCCTGTCTGTGGACCTAAACACGACACATACTCCGTCAGCCTCCGCTCAAATGCTTTTAAATCTGCAACGTGGGAACACATAACTAAGATACTGCTTTACGTATTTTCTTTTTCACAACTCTAAAGAACAGAGGAAAAGTCAGTAGCTCTCCAACCTTCTGTGACTTGCTGGTTCGCCATGATATAACTTCCATTTCTGATCTACCCGACTGTGCATGCGTCAACCTGCCGCCGGGATTTTGAGCCTGCAGTTTTCAATGCTAGAGGATGTCCTTCTCGGAGCAGGCGCTTTTCGGAAAGAGAGAATTCAAGATGGTGTCGTATTGGAGGCAAGCCGGGTTAAGGTAGAAAATTACTTCATTATCTCTATAATTTCATAGGTTTTAAGACATTAGAAAGCTAGCATTATATCTTCTAATCGTTTTATGCTAAGTGCTTTGAGGTAACCACTCTAACTCATACTTTGTGAATCTCTAATTTAAATTGAATGATATTATCGAATGTTGAACTTGGATAAGTTGAAGGTTTTTGCGGCCTAAGCCGCCGTTTACCGTTTGTGAGCCAACCTTGTACTCATATAAATTCATGTAGTTTATTAGTCAATCTTGAATCCCGCAATCCAGGTAGCCAATAGGAAAAGCACCTAGAGTCAATGTTATGCCTCCCCCCGGTTTGAGAGGTGGTGGGGGGGGGGGGGGGGGGGAAGAGAGGAGACCACGGGCTGGAAGTGCCAGCCCCTGCACTATACTTAACCCTTGCACTTTCATAGCTTTTAAAATATCTTTGCATACTCATAAGGAACTGTTTCAACTGTTTATTAATTATCACAAATTTTACAGAAAGCAATATCTATCCACTGCCCGCAGTTAGCAGGTTAGCTAGTTGAGGTGAGCAGTGGTTACACATATGTAATATATATACAGATAGATCACAAGAAAGACTAGAGAAAAAGAGTAAATAAATAAACAAATAAATGAAAAATAAATTCAATTTAATTAAGTTTACAATCATGGACATTGCAAATATAAGAAGCCGAGTGTTCAGGAAACTTTTGTTATTAAGTCGGGTAAATCAATATAATCATTTTCTTCTGAAAGTATTCGGAGTAAAGTGTCGTGGACATTGATTTTAAAGTTATTTTTGGACATTTGACGCATTTCACACGGTAAACTATTCCAGATTTTTACACCATATCTTGAAAAAGACTTAGTTTGTTTGTCTAACCTTGAGTGTTTAACATAATAGTCACCTCTTGAAGATGATTTTGTATTATATGAATGAATATTAGATTGGGAAGTAAATAAGTTAGATATGTTAGTAGGTGTTAAGCTGTTAGATGTATCATGCATTAGAATAGCAATGGATTTAAAGTACAGCAGATCTAAGGGAAGAAAGCTAGAGGAGACAAAATAAGGTACTGCATGAGAATTGTAGTTACCAAATAACATGATGTGGAGGGAAGAAGCAAAAAAAACCCTCAAAGAACCAGAAGCTATACTGCCTTGTCTTCATAAGCAGTGTTCAAAAATCTAGAAATTAGTCAAATTGGGTTATGTATCCCCCTTGGTGTTTTAAACTGAGTCATCTAAAAAATAGTGTGGGTCAAACTATGATATATGGAAACTTCAAAACAACTGACATCATCCAAACTATCACCAATAGGCTCTTGAGGTTCTGGAGGTTTACTTATTGAACTGACTTCTCTATCTTAACCATCCTTATCCTGCTACTCTTTTTTGCTTAAAAAAATGAACTATAACTTTTGTTCTTGTTTCATAATGAAACAAGAAAAAAAAGAACAGAGTCAATAAATGAAGTGTGAACCAATTGGCAAAGTAATGTGTGGAAAACATCGAAGTGTACGCTGCAGTTTCTCTTGGAATTGCACGGAACTCTTCCACAAAAACTAATTGCAAGCATATAGTCTGAAGTAAAAGTCATTTTGCTTTCTAATTTCAGGCTAGTAAGCACACCTATTTTTTTAAAATTTACTTTTATTGTTGCCTGTTGCTTTGGAAGTACTTAGTATATGAAAAAACCTTTTTTGGATCTGTATGACTATAATTTCATCTTTCATCAGAATGGAATATTCCATGTCAATGACACAATAATACAGCCTAGATTGAACACTGCATAAGTGATTGTGAATTTTTACACTTGTATGGCCTAACAAGTCTGTTTCTGTAGAGAAATACTGTCAACTCAAGCATCATTATCTGGGGTGATTTCCCTGTTACTTGTTTGTGTCTTATTCTGAGTGAAGGAGATTCGGGTGTTAGCATTAAATGTGGTTTCAACTCTTGTATTGATACGTTGTAAGTTTTCCACCCTATATTCTTTTTCTCATTCCCACAGCTATTTAAGTTTTTCCTCCATCTGTGCAAGACTTGTACGGAGGTGTCTGAAGCCAGATTTGCGAGTAGAAGCACTTAAGCGTGAAGAATCTCTTATGAAGACTGTCAAATGGGAAGGTGGCAAGCAAGTTGGTGAAGCAAGTGAGTAGCTCATAATAGATTACTCAAGCCATGTATTACTTTGCAAATAATTGACAATTATTCCTTGAGCCCGAAATAATGGGCCCTGAGTCAGAGGTCATGAGGGCAAGAGGAATAATAATTACTAAAATCCAACTAAATGGTCAAAAATATAGAGACAAAACAACTTTAGCTAGCAAAACATGATTCAGCAGCCACTGTTTTGGTTTTCAAAGCCGGCACTTCACTACTAGTGGGCTATAACATATAGCCTAGTAGTAGCTCAACCAATCAGAATGCAGCACTGATGATAGACCACTAGTTGGATTTTACTAACATAGATTATATAACAAATTCCTTTTCTTTTTCAGAGTCAATTGCTCAGTGACACTGACACATTCACCTGGATGTTTTTCCTTCACATATGACATGATCAAGATCTTTTTTGTGCTGACAGTATTTCCTTGGGCTAATTATTGTTTGGAAGGATTGTGAATAAAGTTTTGCAGTAAAAGTTTAACTTGAACCTTGCTTGATAACTTTTTTTTAAAAAGGAACAATGTCTTTTTCAAATAAGATCCTTTGACCCGTGAGAAAATGTCTTTCAATATTGCCATCTTCTCTCATAATATTATTATTCATACCTGAACTACAAATCATTAGAGGACCTTGTTGTTCCCCAGAACCAAAGGTACCCAAGCCAAGAATATATAGGCATCATCTTTTACCATTTGTATTACTGCATGGGTGGATCCAGGATTTCTTAATGGGGGGTGGCTGATGACAATCGGCCACCAAACTATACGTTAATTTATTTTAAGTTGTCCTATGTTTGTCCCAAAACATGGTGATTTAGAAAAAACGAATTGGAGACTGTAACGCTGCAAACTCTTGAAAAGCCACAAAATAGAAAAGAATAGAAGCTAATAGAATTACCTTACCAACTTATTTGGCCAAAAGTGAAGATTCTGTCATTCGTCTAGGGTGCAGCTCCACAAATTTCTCACAAACTACAATTCTGTTGATGGTTTTGCATTTGCATGCATGGTGTTTGTACGTTTTTGGAACCCACGCTTTTCCGTTTGGTTTTCCGTATGTTAATTTTTTTAGGTGGGCCGTCCTAAAGGGGGGTGGGCAGCCACCCAATCCACCCCCCTGGATCTGCCCCCAAATTATTTTCAGTGGCACATGATCATTCAAACTACAATGTCCTTACTATAAATGTTATCCTTTAGAAATAAAATCCCCACTCCACTCCATGCCTTCAAAAGGGAGGGAACAAGTGAAACACCTTTTTGTTTAAATTCATTTTTCTCCCCTTCACTGTTGAACTTATGCCAGGCAGACTAGTCACTAGATAATTGCAAATAATTTTTCAACTTGCCTCCCTTTTCCTTATCTGCGTCTACGGCCATGAAAACCATACAGAACTTTACAGTGAAGTTATTCTCAACAAAAATGGAACATTTTCTTTTTTCACAGACAGGATATTTTTCAATTAAAACAATTAAGAGCACCCCATTCCCAATCAAAATAAAATGATGGTCTAAACAATAAAAGTAGAACTTCGAAAAAGGCCATCCATGTGTTTAATTGTGAGGAAACTTGAGCAAGCAGAGTATAACAGCACTTCAAAACAACATTAGTCCAACTTGGTACTTTAATTTTGCCAACATTTAGCTATGTGAAACTCTTGAAGAGAAACTACCAGTCTTCAATCTCACAGTAATCTCCATACAACTTGAACAGTAAGCTAAATTCCTCCAATAGCTGACTTCTTGAATAATGTATTTTGCTTTTGTGTTTACTGGCACTTGATTAGTTTTTACTCATCAGACCAAAGCATTTAGAAAAGCTACCGTATTATTGTTTATGCAGAGGAGTAATAATGGCATTAAGTTAGTCAGGAAGATCTAATTCTTTTGACTTGTAATTTAGCTCCTTCTCATGGGCACTATGAAATTGAGACATCAAATTCTGATGATCTCTCTGCTTAGCTATTCAACTCACAGGTCACATGTTTGCTGTTTAACTTATGCTTTGTGCACTCTGTTTAATTTTGAAATGTTGCATGTTCTTTTATTCGCACCAGTTGCCCATTTAAAGTCGCATAGGGAGCACAGAGTTTCAGTTGTTGGGCTCATTCAAGCTGACTAGTTGTCAACCTGTTTACAGAATTATAATAAATTGCCAACTACAGCTGCTGAGAAGTCTAAAATGATGAACTGTTTTGCCTAATATGGATACAGTCATAGAAATCAAACTGTGTGTCACTGAAATACAAGTCTATACCTTTGCATTTGGTGTCTTGAGTCAATGGTGCAGTATAAAGTTAGTTTAAGTATTTTAAATATGGGTATCAGTACGAAAACTATGGCAATGTATCTCACACACTTATAAAATTAATAACATCCAAATGTTATTTTGTCCTAAGCTGATTTTCTTCTAGTTTGCTTTCGCTGACACCATTTAACATCACTCCTTTTGATGACTATTATCAACCAGCATGTTATCAAAGAGATTCTAGAGGACTCTAAATAGGATTTGCATAATTTATAACACTCTTTGTCTGGCAGGAGGGATGTCCACCCTAACAAAAAGAGAACATCCATTAAATCTCTTGGCTAACTCCAAGAGCCATGTTCTGGTACACTGTTTCAAGGACTCTTTACATTTTTCTTTAGTGCATTGTCAAAATTAATGGCTCTCACTTTGAACTTATAAGTTACCTGAGTAATAGCAATTAGCGTTCAAATTATTAGTGATAATCTTTTATGACCTAGCATCTTAAACATGAACAGTGCATTTATGTTGTGGTTCAATTTCATCCTTGCTTTAATTTTATTTTCTTTTGTTTTTGAAATGGCAATTTATGATAATGAGTTTCTAACAAAAGAAAAAAAAATTATCCAAGAGTAAAATTGAACCCCAACATATACATTTCAACATATTGGCTTTAAAGACTTTAAACACTAAGAACATATCCATCAAACGTTCATAAAGCTGTGATCCTTAGAAGCTCAATATTTCTTGTCCAGCTGACTCTAATGGAGTGGAAAGTGGTTGGTTAATTATTAATTGATCACTTTCCATTCCATAGTTACCAAGACAAAATGCGATGGGTTTTGACTTGTTTGAGAAAGGAACTCCAAAGTACAAGACTTAAGTGCAAAAAGAACTTAACCAGATATCCATAACATTCAGGTTCAGAAAGGAAATGATATTCATCACATATGAAACTTTGCTGATAGGAGGTGAAAATGGTAGGTTATATTTAAATAGATATTGGCTTTTCAGCCAGAAAAATAAAGACCAGTTTGTTGTTCAAGGAGTGTTTTCTGCATTCAACCTAATTTATTTAGATCCCTGAAAATGAGATCAGTCCAGACCTCCCCAGCATAAACATGTAAACCACTATCAATATTTAATCAAGTTGTTCTTGCATGCTGCAGACTTCTCAATAAGATAGGAAGCAAATCCTCATCTTCTTGATGGGCAGCTGTGCCTAACAATGTGAGTCATTTTCCTCGTCAACCTTGTCATATTTTTCAACAAAACCCATTCTAGATGTCACACTTATATAGCAAGTAGTGGTACTAAGACCAATGGCAATACAAAAACAAAAATAATTGTCAAAAAAAGCTGATGGCTGATTTTGCAGTCTCCCTGAGTCTCTCCACGGCCTCCTCTGAGATGTTAAAGCAGCCCTCAATTCCCAAATGAGTCAAGCAAGGCAGACCTTTAATGACACTCTCGATGCTTGCATCAGTGATTGCATTGCAGCTGGTCAATGTCATGTCTGTTAAACCCTTCAAATACACAACAGCCTGCTGGATTCCAGCATCTGTAATTGAATTGGAACCAAGATCAAGCTCTTCTAGGTTTGCAAGTGACTCTGCAGCCTTGATCAGACCCCTGTCAGTTATCTTGCATCCCTCAATGCCAAGAGAAACAAGCTTCGGAAGATGTCGGCTGACATAAACAAACCCACGGTCTGTTACTTTGGTCTGGTCCAATGTGAGTTGTCTGAGCTCTTTGAGGTATTTACCAACTTCACACACACCTATAAAGAAGAAGTCAAATAAGGTCTCTTAAAGTGTTAACAAGACCAAAACAGTATTAAATGTGCGAATCCCTGCTCTCAAAGAAGAGCAAGGTTTGACACAGTTGATGAAAGTGGGTAATCGAAGAATAGCCCATGGAACTTCTCAAGTTGTTCCAACAGTGAAAATTTATATGCTACAACTATTTCAAAACTTAACAATAGCCCTGTTAATATTTAATGCAAATTTTCAAATCTCTTAAAACAGAAAGAAAACTAAGGCAAATATCATGAGAATTTCACCACCAGACACAAGGCTGTGCTCTAGTAGCACCTGGTGGCTCCTGGCGCCTAACTTTTGCTCCCGGGCAACAAGAAAATAGTAGTTTTTTTTCATGGAAATCAGATGCTGGATTTCACAGGTTCAGAGTACTGTGCTCCCTTCAATTCTTCTTGGAGCACAGCCTCGGGAGGGGTGGAAGGAATAGGTTTATCCATGTACACTTCTGTCATCGAGACAACTTATTTATCTAACATGTTCATTGGTTTTAATGTACCTGGGTTGGAGACACGCTTGCAGTAGGACAAATTCAATTGCTGCAGCTGAGTCAAATTGAAAGCAAGAATACCAACACCTGCATTTGTAACTCCACAACAGTCCATCAAGTCAAGGCTTGTAAGGTTCTTCACAAAATTTGCTATATACTTTACCCCAACATTAGTGAGTTTGGAATGGGATGATAAGATCAAAGACTTCAGATTTTTTAAATATGGAGCCATTCTTCCCATTCCATTGTTACTTATTTCACAGTTACGCAGGTCAAGTGATTTCAGCTGCGTAAGCTTGCTGGCGATTGTGGTGACTCCTCTGTCTGCCAGTTTCTGACTGCTTAATGATAATGACTCAAGTTTTTGTAAATGTGAGCCAATCAGGTCAGCAGTGCTGTCGCTAATAGTTTCAACATATCCCACATCAAGCACTTTCAGGTTTGGCAAGCTTTTAATCAAAGTATGCATTGCAGAATCACTGATGCCATCACAGAAGTCAAATGCTAAACAACTGAGCTCCGTAAGCCTTGCAATATCCATGAACATGGCTTCAATGTCCTGAACATTGTCTGCAAAATGCAGCTGATCACCTCCACCAAATGACAAGTGCCTTATTTTTGTCAAGTACTTTGTAACATGTCTAATGCCTTCACTAGTAACAAATGGGCAATCCTTGACATCCAAAAATGTCACTTCTGGGAGGTTTTGAGCCACTAGCTTAACTGCAACATCAGTTATTCCATGGCTCCACTTCAAGTCAAGTGCTGATAACTCCTTGAGATTTTCAGCTACATAACGAACACCAAGCACTGTTACCCAGTCACATCCTCGCAGACTCAGGCGCGACACATTGGGACAGTTATCTGCCAGTGTCTTCAGGCAAGCATCTGTTAGACCCTCACACCAAGTCAAATCCAGTACCTCAAGATTATTTAAGTGTTTGATGAAACTCTGAAAGCCAACTTCGCTTATATTATCACAGTCCTCTAGAGTGAAACTGGTAAGCTTTTTTAGGTGAGGGCCACAAGCCTCCAAAACATTGTCGGACAACCTTCCACATCGTCTGAAAGAAAGGTGCTGCAGATCCAGTAATTTAGGAATTTCTCTTTTAAGAAACAACTCAGTCACTTGAGGGCAACCTCCTAAGTTGAGATGAGTAATTCCTGGCAAATTACTGAACAAAATGGACAAATCCGTTGTGTTCGCCCTTGTACAATTCACTTTCGTTATTCGTCGCCTTTGAAGACTTTTCACCAGTTCTTCTGGGCAGTCCAGAGGGAGAACAACCGTCACATCACGCCAAAGAAAAGGTAGATACGAGACTCTTTTCCACAGATGACAAACTTGAGCTGCTGTTTGCTTCTCTGGGACGTCAAGAAAAGAGAAAACAAGAGCAGCGATATCTGCGATAAGAGGTCCTTGATGGTCACAGGAGAAATTCATGTCCACGGCCTTGGCCACTAGGTCTAGTAATCAATACTTTGTTACTTTCATAACTTTGAAAGAAAATAATATAAAATCTTAACAAACAATAACAATATCTTCTTTTCCTTCTTAGCTTTCTTGTAACGTTATTTTTTTCCTGTTTTTTCAGGCGAAAAATTGGCCGCCCAACTTTCTGCTTCTGAAAAAATCAAATATGGTTGCTCACATCGAGCGCGCTGTTTTTCGCGGCAAGAGACTGGTGACATTACTTACGAAATTTCCCCGAAGCTTTCCGAACGTTTTACGAACCTCGCCGGAAAAGCTAACACACAACATGGCCGACGAACTACACCTGAACGGAGAAACAACGTCCACCAGGAATTCCACGTTACCTGAGGAGTTTGTCCCTGCAGAATGCAAATTCAAGATGCATACATTCTCTGAAATGATTCTAGATCAAAAGGTTCATTTTCAAATTGTCAAAATGACGGACAGCTTATATTTCTGGATTGGAAACTCTATGGAAATGGACTCACTAGCTGTAGCCATGTGTACAAAATTCGTAAGTATTTTTGAAAACAGCGAGATTGCATGTAAGCTGGAATATATTATGACCTCCAGGATCCAGTCAAAATAACAAAAAAACGCGCGAGCCTCACAGTCTGTTTCTTTTTTTATCCTCACCCCCACCCTCCTAGGGATGGCGGGTTTTTCAAAGAAGGCGACAAATATTTGGAGCCTTTGGACAAATTTTTCAAAGGTGCCGACAAAAGATGAAGCCTTCGGATTTCATTTTTCAACGGGTGCCAACAAAATTTTGAGGGTTTGGATTTCCAGTCATCTTAAAGGGCAGGTGTGGATAAAAAATGGACTGTCCCCAGATCCTCAGTTTGACTGCTCACTCACAAATCTTCAACATCCAAAATATCATATGGAAGCTTTTTTTGGTAGGAATTTTTGTGGAAAATGCTGTTTAAAGCTGGTTGAGCCCTATTAAATATGAATTCAAAGATATTGTTCAGGAAAAAAAGTAAGGATTTGGTGGTTGGTACAAAACCAAACTTCAATTCAAAATTTTATTTGGACAGGACTCAGTCCCATCTGTTGTCAACCTCATGGGGAATAAAGCTGATCTCAGCTCATCGACACTTGCACAGAGGCTTGGTGAGTAGCAGAGGTTGTCATTACTTTTAATCTATTTGATAGGTGGAAAGTAAGTAAATTACCCTGGTTGAGGTCTAGTGCTTACTCTATCAGTGAGGCGGCCATCTTGGTGTCAGAGGTGGTGAGGGAAGAGGCCTTCAGATTTACGTTGACTCTCTCTTAATGGACACTTCTATGAGACAGACACCTCTGTAAAACGGACACCTAGAGTTGGTCCCTTCCTTTCTTTATTCCCTTTATTTGACTCTCTATAAGATGGACATCGCTCTTAGATGGACAATTAGGGCTGGTCCTAAAGATGTCCATCTTAGAGAGAGTTGACTGTATAGTTGGGGGGGGGGGGGGGGGCAGGTTAATTTTTGTTATATTCCTCTCCTCCTCCCAACTTGCACCCCACCCCCGAGGTAGATTTGATACTCTTCCCTTTGCATGAGTCGTTCCATTCCTCTGCAGTGGATTAATTTTTTTAAATACAACCACTCGTGTCCAACAGGCCTTTCCCTACTAGCAGAGGTCCCTCTTGATGAGAGAAAAATGTTAGGAAAGAGAGAGACCTCTGTCTGCCTTCCATGTGTTTTCTATCACCCATGTACTGGCATTCCTAAACAGGCAATGACACATTCAACAGATGTGTGACTGTTGTTGGTAAAATCCCTTCTCAGGTTAAACCAGTATTCAACCTACAACTGGCAACAAAATTAGCTAAGGCTTTTTTCCCTAAGGGGACTTTGTGATGTTTTGCTGACTTCAAAAGGGGAAAATGAATGTTTCCCTCCCCAGAGCCCTCCATGCAATGTTGGGCTACTGTTTGAGGTACTGGTAGGAAACAAAGAACATCCCAACTTTGAATGGAGGGGTGGGCGGGGAAAAGTGTGTATTGTTTTGTTCTCTGAAGTTACACTATTTAAGGAGAGTGTCTTAACAGTTTTGTAACTTCATTGGTGTTATTCTTTGTTTCACAAAACAAAAAACTAATCAGTTTCTATTGTTTCTGTTTTCAAGAAAGCAAAACAGAGGGTGCTGACTGTGTTTCTTGGCCTATTTTTTCAAGGAAAATAAAAGGGAACTAACGAAAAAACCCTGGGCTATGTTTTTCAATATTGTATTAAAGCCCAAAAGCAAAAATTCAGCTAATTTAGAAAAAAAATCGCGACTTATCCCCTTTGTCACTAGCGTGTTCAATTGTAGTTTGATTTAGTTTCAGAATGCCCTAATTATTCAAACAAAATTTTGGTGTAACCTGGCAATGGATTTCACCTACATCATAACTGTTTGGTGACAGTTTATCACCTATAGTATAGTAAAGCAGATAAAATATCTGTTACTCAATGCTTATTAACTATAAAAAATGTTCCAACATGTGACACTTTCTTTCTTTTTTCCTTCTCAGCAAAAAAGACAAAAAAGCAATGCTTTGTGAGCTATAATATACCAACAGAAAACATGCTTCTGGGCTTGGTAGAGCAGAGAATTAACAAGGAGATCAACGATAAACCTCAGCAATTCTAAATGTGGCCGGAACGTTTATAGAATGCTGCACAAAATACACCTGCTAAATCAAATGTCAGGTGTATCTCACATCTGTGAGACAAAAACTTCAATCCAGAGCCAACATGAGTTATCAGAGGCATTTCTTGTGTATTGCTTACACAGGGTTCATACGGGTCATGTAAAACCTGGAAAGTGATGAAATTTAACTATTTCATTTTGTAGGCCTGGAAAGTCATGGAATGTAATATGAGATTAGTTAATGCATATGTCAAAGCAAGGACAATTTAAGATAGAGATGGATAGTTAAACTGCATAGAAATGAAATGAGTTTTGGTAGACACCAGAGATTGTTTGTGGAACTGAGTTACCAGGTAAAACAAAATATCACTAATACAAGAATAGATTTGAAAATGTTTGGAAATGACAGCCAACCTAAGTTCATGAAAATAGTCATGGGATTTGAAGAGCTCAAAGGAGTGTGACCCCCGTTACAGGTACGATCCACAGTTAGTTTTCTGTAAGAGAAACTATTAGAACTGTTAGGTGGCCATCTTGGAGAGTTGTCAGCTCACAGAGAGTCAAGTAAAGTAAAACAGCAGTAGGGTCCAACTCTAAGTGTTTATTTTTATTAGGACAGTGTCCATCTTATAGAAGTGACTGTATCAGGGAATGCTTGTCACAGTCTGTGTAACTTGTGCACTTCGCAGTATTATAGCTTCTGACTCGTGGACTCTTTAAGAACAGTTTTGTATTCCCTATAAAATCAAAGAACATGTTTCATTTCACTAATTTCTTCATAGTGGAGCCACTTGCCATGTGCCCCATAGCTAAGAAATTTTGGTTATCTATCAGTCTGATGGTCTGTCCACACCACAGGGAAGCCAATGTGAAATCTTACACTTTTCCTAGTGTGGGAGCCTGCAACTTGATATTGCACATCCATGTTGTGGCCAATTGACAGCTGTCGAAACAGGGTATCTGCTGACCAATATCACATGACCACACTGTGGGCTCAGGTGTCAACTCATTGAGGTCACATGTTTTTTTTAAAGTTATCCACTGACAAGTTACTAGTTTTCAACTGATAGCCGGCTCAATTCCAAGTGGATTTCTTTGTGAGGGTTACAAGTTTATTTTTTGAAGCAGATTATCCATTTTGTTAATGGGAACTTTGCTTTTAGTCATGGACAAATCTGCATTTTACTTTTCATCTCTCCATGTTCCCACCAAAATAGTGTAACAGCATTGCTCTATGAAGGTGGATCTATGACAAAATTCAATAACTTTAAAGTGAAAAGGGATAAGGCAAATCTGAAATATACTGAGTCAAAGCTGGACCGTCCAAAAAGGAAGAATTACTGAAAGAGCCACCACAAATAGGCATCACGCAAAAAGGCATTAAAAAGGTCCTTTTTTTACAAGCTTTGACATGGTATATTTCAGATTTGACTTATCACTTTTCACTCGTAGGTTATTGAATTTTGCAATATATAAACCTTCATATTGCTCCACCATTTGACTCTATAAACCACACACAACCTGCAATTCCTTTATTCACTTTGACAAAGGGTTAGAGCCTATAACATCAGTTTTTTTACCTTTTTATGGCAGGAAATTCACTTTATAAACTTTGAAAAGCACAACAATACTTAATCCATGTACGCTTGAACATTGATTGGCAGAGTTTTTACACAGAAAATCATCCTCTTAAGTGTTGGCCAAGACATTATTTTTACGTTTCTATGCACAGAGAAATAAACAGGGCCGGGTTGTTCAAAGCAGGGTTAAGATAACCCGGGGTTAGTGCGAAATTTGAATTCAGATATGAAAGCTTAAAAAGTAAATTCAGTTTTATTCTTTTTGCCTACAATGTGATGATTGGATGCTCTAAAAAGAATAGAGAAAATTATCTGGGAAAATGCTTTTGAACAAAAGAAAAACAAGCCCAGGTTAAAATTTAACCCTGGGTTAGCGCTAATCGGCCTTCGAACAACTGGGCCCAGGTGTCAAAACATTTCCAGGTTCAGGGGCTAGACAAAGGGTGAACAATCGACAGCAAGAACCTGGGGCCTGCTGAGAATTAGACTGTGAGTGGTCTCTCTTTTGCTCTAAAATCTGTGAGTGAGTGCAATATGTGAGTACCAATATGCCAGCAGGGAGCAGCAAGTTGTACGGGCACCAATACTGGCTTTAACTGTGGAGATCATTCCACTTTCATATGTTTATCTGCAGTTCAAAATATGATTAATTTCATATATTTCCTTTCAGTACTGGCTTTGCTGCTCAAATACTCACATGTCGCATTTGCTCACAGATTTTTGAGCAAAAGAGAGACTGCTCGCAGTCTAACTGAGAATCAGAAAGGTGAGAATACTGGCAAGAATAATTCAAAATTCCTTGCACTTATTCTTGAAATGTATGTTTCCCAGCTTTTCAAGGAAAAATTTCATCTGATGAAGTAATAGACCCAGACAAAGCTGAAAGTAATACATTTTTAAGTTCATTGGATATGATGAAACTAACTTCAGTGTAACTTTAGGCACTGAAGCCGAGTGGACTGTATTTAAAACTATGAATATTTTACAATTAATAATAATATTTACATAACATTTACGGTTACTGAAACCCTTGAAATCTGCAATATTACTTTGCAAACATGCAAAGTGTATTCTCCAAACAAGCAAAGCTGTCCTCTGAGAAGCTTGAATTCCATTTGTCTGCCAGTTGTTGCCTATCAGTAACAGTTAAAAGATTATGAGACAGATCCAGCTTATTCAAACAATCAAGGTTATGAGATGCCAAAGTTCTAAAAGAGTCAAAAAATGTCACATTAAGAGGAGACTTCACTCCACACGCTGACAAATTCAGTGTTCGAAGTGTTCTGCTGTTCTTAACAGCTGTTAATAGTGATGCTGCTTCGACAGTTCCTATGTCTGTATTTCCGGCGAGAATGAGGCTTGATAGTTTGGACCCAGTTTCATTCAATAGCCTAAAGAAAAAAAAACCCAAAGGACAAAGAGGATATTCATTTAAAAGCAGAACATTCTCATGCATATCATCTTTTTGCTACAGCCACTTTTAAACTAATAAACTTTACTCTTCTAAATGTTAAGCATAGGCCTGCATATATAGTTTTTTAGATTTAAAAGGCAATAATGTCTGACCAGGTCACTGTTCTAGTCAGAAAAACCAGAGAGAGACATTTTCATTCATGATGCTTCTGTATTTTGACCTGTCTGGTCATCTTGTCCCACTGCAGGTGGGCATCGCATGTTACTTGAATGGGGAACAGGCATGAGCACAGAGAACAAAAAAAAAATCAGGGTGTTCATTACGCATCGGAGATCGGAGAATTCTCTGGCAAATGTTCGGTAGCCTATGACTATTTTTATTCAGACGTGAAGCACTCTTTCAAAATGTTCTCCTGTAATGTTATGGACCTTTCTCCTGCTACTAGAATTCTTTGTGAAAACCTTGAAAAATGGAACAAAACCTTAAAACTTCTTGTTTTCTTCCCATTTTTCATTTTCCCATTCCCCGAGTTCATTCCCTGCCCCCTGTTCCCTATTTTAGTGACATCTGGTGGGCATTAAACACAAACAAATATTTGTTGGACATTTTCTAGTGACAGGGTTCGCACACACCTTGAAAGTCCTTGAAAATTGTGGTCGATGCTGGAAAGTCCTTGAATTTCATTGCTAACTGTATAGTTTAAGTAGAACTCCAAAGGAAGAGGAACAAACACGGAAAGACCTTCAGGATAAAATTACTCGTGTTGTGGAAGAACTAAAAAAGACATGGACTCAAGGCTCTTTTTTGAACTGCATGGAGTCCTTGAAAAATGGGAAATGTATCCTTGAAAGTCCTTGAAAAGTCCTTTAATTTTTGGTGCTAAAAAGGGTACGAACCCTGTAGTGACCGAATCTGGTTTACAGTTCTGATAACAAGGAAAAGAGTTTAGACCTTTGTTATCTTAGAACACGTCCATAAAAAGGAAGCTCAAAGGTCTGCAAGACTAACCTTGCAAGTAAGGGAATCCCATTCTTTCCAATGTTATTACAACTCAGATTTAAATGCTGCAGTCCAGTGGACAGGTGTCTGGCCTTCAGTAAGGACTCCAACAGTTTGTCATCAACGTGACAATCCTCGAGAATCAGATCAGAAAGAACACAGGTTTCCCCCTGAAAAAGGAAAAAAATACTCCTCTGTGACATAGAAAATAGGAAATTATTGTAACATCAACTGTTTCCAAGAAAATCTAATAGAAACACAAGTTGGTAGATAAGGTGGCTTTCACTGACTTTCTAACAACCATTTTGAAGTCGAAGATAATAAAAATACCAAAAGATACATGTCCACTCATAAGGAGGCAGTGTTGCCGAGCAGTTAGGGCACTGGACTTGCAATTTTGAGGGCCCGAGTTCAAATCCTGCTCTGACTGCTAGCTGGATTTGTTCTTGGTAGTCCCGGAATGCTGAAAGTTGTATGGAGGGAGCTCAGAGCCACCTTACCTTTGCCAAAATTTTTTAAATAAAAAATGTAATATTTTGCAGTTTGATCAAACAAAGTATTATATTTTTCTGATGAAAATGGATGAATTAAGTTCATCACTCTACCGCATTGATTACTGTGTACAAAGCTAAGGCAACTGGCCAGTTTCAAATAAAGCTTATCAAAATTTGCACCTGGCTCCAAAGCTGAGGGGAAGAAAACAAAAGAAATGAATTATTAATCCCTGAATACCAGTGTGATTTTTAGTTTTGTTAATTCAAAACTGGCCTATTTACATGATGTTTTTGGCACAACTTACTCAGCATTAATTTCAACTTAAAATTATTCACATACTTCCACGAAATCAACCAGATTTGTAAGCCCTTGATTTCCTGTTTCATCCATGGTTGAGCTCAAGTTTAAGTGTCGCAGTGACCCATGAGGAAGTGCCATAATTAAGTTTCCTATTCCTTGGGAACCAAAGGTATTGTATGCCACCGAGAGTTGAATCAGTTGAGAAGCTAACAGAAGGGACACAAATAGACAATGATTAGGATTAATAATTAATTAATTTGGATTAATAATTCTAATGGAACTGAGGGGAGTTCACCAATGATTACCAACTGAAATGAATGACATAAAATTCTGTTGCCAATTAATCATAACCATAACAAAATATGAGATAATTGAGATATTCCAAGAGTTTTTTGGTAGACAGTTATGCAAACCCTTGACTTTGTCTTGGGTTTGCATAACTGTCTTGAGTTCTCCCAACCTCTTGAGAAAAATCGTGTTCATATCAGGCTATGCAAACATGGAAAATGTTTTCTATTGCTTAATTGTTACAGCAGACTATCACATCAAGATAGCTGCTGTTTTGTGCAATATACAGTCAGTGAAATACAGAAAATATTTACCTTTCAGAGCTAGAGCAAACTCTTTTCCTTGAGCAGCAAGTTGACCACTAAGACCACATGATTCAAGTTTTAGAGCATTTAGAATGGGACATCTTTTGAGAATAAAAGCCAACGAACTGCCACAACTGTCCCCCAGCCAGTTGTAGCTGATGTTGAATTCTTCAAGCTTCTGAAGAGTGGTCTCCTACGATACAAAAGAGCAATACATTGGGCTATTTCTAATAAATGTAAAGTTTGCTGCAAACATTCGGGCTCAAGTTTGAGCAGGTGGAAAACACAATCCCACAAAAACAAACTCTGGACAATGTGAGTTGAAGCCAAGAGAGTGTCATAAGTGTGTAACCTACTTTCATTTGTGTAATTATGTCCTTTGTTTTAAACTATTTGCTTTGTTCTCACTGTTTTATTTGGCTGAAAAAGGTGGGAGCCATGAGCTTATTTGGTAAAGTGGGGCATGATGGACAATTACCCTTTAAACTATATACCTGTTGTGTGTCTGTCCTCATTGAATCTCTTGCAGTTAATGCATTAGCAATAAGGGACAGCCCTTTATGCGTGATTCTGTTGGAAGTCAAGTCCAATAGAGCAAGGGAGGGGAGGGTGGGAATTGCTGATATCAAATGCTGAACACCAGAATCACCTGTAACAAATAAACAAAAAACAGTGTCTAAATAAACTTACTTACAAAAACTACAGAAATTGAATAAAAAACTAAGATTTTCAAGGTGGTAGCAAATTTATGGTTTTAACGCTTGCTAAATAAAAATAATCAGCCTGGGCAAAATATTTTTCACCATTCACCAATTTTCAGTGGCAAGTAAGTCCTGAGTTCATTAAGCCAGCTCGTTTTTTTATTAAATTTCATATTCTTCAGGCCCCGGTTGTTCAAAAGATGGATAGCACCATCCACCGGATAAATCACTATCCAGTGGATAAGTATTAGCCTAAAAGGAAAACTAATTGCACTATCCAGTGGATAGAGATTTATCCGATGGATAGCGCTATCCACCTTTCGAGCAACTGGGGCCAGATGTATAACAGAATGATCTGCATTTAACACCTCCCTTGACAAAACAACATTTGATTCTTAACTCTCTTTGCCAAGAAGTAAGAATTTGCCTAAATTTTTGGAAAATTCCCTCATGGATATGTGTCCCTCAACTTGGGATCCTTAGAACTCCTGCATGACACACAATGCCCTTGAAAAAGATGAGCTACTGTCCATGATGGCCTTCACCTTGTTTTTCACACAGCAATGGTTGATTGGGGCGAGACAGGTACTTACCTATTCTGTTGCCAGGCAACATGAGCTTAGTAAGTAGATCATTACATTGTAGTGCTCTGAATAGTGGCAGTACATGGACATCTTGCAAAGCTTTGTTTGATAAAGTAAGGCTTGACAACTGAGGATCAGCTTCAAGGATGGATAGAACATCTGGTCTTGTTGCTAGTTAATTTAAATAGTAAGTTATATATTAGACCATGACTAGCAAGGGAACATTTTAACCTAAAATTTCTTTCTCTTTGCATATGCATCCTAATCTTGCAGGTTTCTGATGCCAGAATTTCAGGATCTACATCATGGACTACTATTACAATTTTCAAAACCGAGTATGAAACAAAAAGTGTTTCATCTAGAGTTCTAAACACAAAAAAATACTGCGGGAATTATGAGACCGAATCTCTAGCACTTTTGTTTTATAATGTTTGATAATTCCAATGAATCAAGAGCAAGCTGCGAGTACGCATGCTTAAGAAGAAACCTCACTGATAAAGTCAAAGAGATTCACCTGCAGTTTACTCAGCAAAACCAATTTTTTTATACAGCAAACTTTAAGGTAAATTTTTCCTTTCTATTGGCCCATGAGACATTGAGCCCTGACTCACCCTAATGGCTGTCAGATCAGTAAATTAAAATGCCATCTGTAAAAGAGCCTACTAGATAAACCACTTTATGGAAAATTTTATTTTTTGAAAAATATTGAACTGCATGTTATTTGAACTAATAAATTAACTTACCTGTATTTGTGTTCATGCAAGCATCACGGTATCTCTCAGACAAGGTAGGCAGGTCCCACGATTCCACAGAAGCTATAACTTCCTCATTACTTGAAAGGACATCAACAATTTTATCCTCTGGGGACATGAAGGCTCCCTCACTTGTTTGTAAAGCTAAAACAGGTCGCAACCCAAAACTGGAAAAATATCGAAGTGAGGCCTGAAAATGCAGACGCAGATAAGTTAATGCTCAGGTGACCTGCCAGCAGTTGAACAGCCCAGTGCTTGACCTTAACTTTTTAAATCGCTGGTCCTGGGACTAGTTGAACTGAAAATTTACTAGTCCTGAGTAAATCTGTGGTAGTCCTTCCTGATGGCAGCATGACAATATTATTTGCAATATCTTTTTACAATTAAATTTCATTGATGTCATCATGAAACTTCACAATACCACTGCCAGAGAGTCGAAGAAGAGTGACAGACACTGACCAGGCTAACCCACAATTTAATAAGTAGTTACTAGTCCTGTGAGTAGTGGTTCTAAGTTTCTACTAGTCCAGAAGAATTTTGCACTAGTCCAGGACCCGGTTGTTCAAACGTTGGATAGTGCTATCCACCAGATAAAAATCTATCCAGTGGATAATGCAATCGGTTTGCCTAATACTTATCAGCTGGATAGTGATTTATCCGGTGGATAGTGCTATCCAACGTTTGAACAACCGGGGCCAGGACTAGTGGACTACTGCTAAGGTCAAGCACTGCAGCCTCCAAACTGACAATTCTTAATGGCAAGAAATGTAACTTTTTCCTGCAACCATCAGTGCATAAATAAACTCACAAAGGCAGCGTCTATAGAAACTGATTCATTTTCCTTTTTGGAGGTCCATTAACACCATTTAGCACTGAAATGTGACTATAGGCTATTAACTGTCTGTTTTAACGAGACTGCCACACAGATGGGTCATCAATAAAACCAGAATTAAACTGAGCCTTTAAAAAGAACTGCACATATTTACTACACTTTTCTGGATGAAATTAATGACCTTTGATTTAAATATAAAAAGGCTGATTGACAAGACAAAGTGTTTTAAAATATCCAACTTTTTTGTCATTTATTTCCCTTTGAGAAAATGGAATTCTGAATGTGTTTTATAATGTCCTATGTATATATTACTTATATATATTACGGCATGAGGAAAAAGAACAACTGAAACATCCACTACCTGCTGAGCAAGCCAACCAATATTCTTGCTTTCTTGCTGATTACTCCGTGGACAGGGGATCAAGAACACCTTGTCTTGAACCCGTACTCTAAGGCGCATGGGTGGGGTACCTGCTTGCAACGGACTTGGCCTGGAAGCTATATTGGGGGTATAAGTTCTTGTGGTCCCTGTTGTGACGACATTGGTAATATTGACATCTGATGTGGCAGTCACTGGGGTTGAAGCATTATTCACCATTGAATGAGAAGAGGATGGAGTTTGACGTGTTCTGGGTTCCTTTGATACGGGTAATTTTGCTTGTTTTGGCCTACTAAGGTTTAGGCCAGGACTACGTCTTGAAATTGTCGTGGATTTGGATTTTTTATGGTTTAGCCCAGGCCGAGGCATTGCAGTAGTTGACTGCCTCTGTCCAGTTGATCCACTTGTTAGCTTTGTTTGCTTTGCTGGGCGCTTACGCTTTGCAGGTTTTGGCCCAACATCATCTACAAGCCATGCAGCTGTTTTTTCAGGTAAAAGCCCACTTGTGTGACAATGTATTCTCACTCCAGTTACAGGATCCACATAAGATGAATTGAAAGTATTTCCATTATTTTCATCAGCTACTGTAGCCATTTCAACTGTGTTCTCAGAGTCGGAAGGTGCATAAGGGCCATCGACTTGCCTGAAATCATGCCCTTCATAGTCACTACCATCAGAAAAGGTTTGAATAGCCTCACCATGGTCTCTATAAGTGTTCTGCGAATTACTCAGATGGTCAACAGGCCCATCACTATAAGTCAAGCTTTCTATCCCTGAGCAAGGGTTAGTAGAGACTGAAAACATGGAACAACCTTCTTGTGAGTCATCTTCATCCTCATTTACAAAAATTTGTTGCTGACTTAATCTTTTTGTTGGACACATTTCCAGGTCCTCTGGATGGTTCTCCTCACACAAACTCTTATTCATTCTTCTGAGTCTTTCCTGCTCTTTCTTTTTTAACTTCTCATTAAATCTTTGTAAAGTACTTGAAGCTGTATCCTCCTTATCTTCTTGTTCATTATCCCAATCATGAATAACATTTCTTCTTATCCCAGAATAATCCTCTTGCGCTAAGCATTGCCTTAAAAATTTGACTACTTTTTTTCGTCTGTTTGTATACTTATCATCATCTTCACCAGCATTCCCCTTAAGAGTTGCCTCTGCGGCATCTAATGCTGTACGTCCCTGGTAACAAAATGGATATACAAGTGCATTAGTCTTGAGCATTTCCATTGAGCTCCTACATATAAATTCCAAGAATTAACTTTCAAAAACTGTCCAAGACCCCATCTTAATCAAATATGTCTACTTAATTACCATGGTAATGACACACAACAAAGTGCAAACACACTCTGCAGAGCACCTTAGGTTAGATCCAACTATGTAAAGGTTGATTCATTTGTACAATATTACAAAGACAACCAAGAGCAAAAAACCAATACTAATCAAAAATTGAATGAACTCAGAACAAAATGAAAGAAATTGGGAAGACCTTTAAGTCCAACATGACACACCCATAATGATATACTGAAGAATTGCAACATTGTCAGTGATTGGTAAAATGATGCTTCTTGATTGTTACTGTTTTAGTTATGGACAGCAGGCATTAAAGTTGTAATGAATTGACACTGGCTATTTTTCTGTTACATTTAAAGTTAATATAACACACATTTTCGTACTCATTGTTTTTGACAATAATATTATTAAGAACAACAATTATACACTTTTTATATAAGAATTTGCTTTGCAAAAATGTTGAGGTTGAAATTTGTGAAATTTTGATGATATTAATTTTTTTATATCTCAACCCCAAGGCTGAGATTTTCATTATCTAAAATGTATAAAATTGTTTCTTTACTCTAAATGGCAAAAAAGACAAAAAGATGATAACAACCAGTACTTGCCAAATGTTTGAAGTTTAATGACAGGCCAATAATCAATACATGCAACAAATATGCATCATGGTAAACAGAACAGAAGGCATAAACTAAATGACAAAACGGAAATGTCAGATGCCATGATCTAGTCTTCCCTTTCTGCTGATGTTAAGCTGAAACTATTCATGAATGTTGGTCGTGCCATACTCCTGAGAAATGTTTCATTCAAATTTTGCCTAATTTTCGTCCATATGATGTGTAAGCAAGATTTTTGAAAAGACAAAAAGCCAATTCCCCTGAAACCATCATTGAGAACATACAGAACATACAAGCTAAAGAGGTCTA
Organism: Porites divaricata; assembly: GCA_038088405.1. Taxonomy (NCBI): domain Eukaryota; kingdom Metazoa; phylum Cnidaria; class Anthozoa; order Scleractinia; family Poritidae; genus Porites; species Porites divaricata. The sequence continues at coordinate 7,652,580 of JBBMOI010000016.1, read as the reverse complement.
TATTCTTGCATTCATTACGTATACCACAAGGGGGGGGGCAGAGGTTTTTATGGGGGGTTCTTAAATTTTTTGAAGGGATAGGGGGGCTATGAAAAAATTTTGCCTCTTTAAAAAATATTCTCTGCACCCCCCATCCCCCCTGCAGTATATATACATACTGAATGTAGCCTTACCAAATAAAAAAGGGAGTATTACCAGTGACAAAGTGAAATTTGGGACAGCTATCAAAATTTTCAGCTTATAACTTTCGTATTAAGCACTATACCAGTGAGAGAGCAAACTTACATTGTTATCCTTAAGAGTGATGGAAGCACCATGTGCCAGTAAAAGTTTTACCACTTCAATATGCCCATTGGCTGCGGCATCATGTAGGGGTGTTATGCCAGAACAATGTTCACCACTCTGATCATTTGCATTAGATCCTGCCATCAGTAGCATCTCTACTATGGCTGAAGTGAACAAAATGGATACATGACATACAGTTATATGTTGAAAAACAAAGTTCTTTCTTTCCAGGAAAGTCGCTAAAATAATTATTAATGACATTAATTATTGGCCTTATGGACTTAAACTGTCTCACAAACCTGTATGTCCGTGGTTGCTGGCTTCATGAAGGGGCAGCCATCCACAATAATCCCTTGCATTTACGTCAGCTCCCTTAAGAATTAAAAATGATATTTAATAAAAAGGCTTGCAGCAATAGGACTTCCATGATGTAATTATTGGAAATATGACTGGAATACAGGTTAGAGGTGAATTGGCACCACTATGGGTGCCAAAATCCTTCTATAAATGACAAGCTTTAACATGGTCTGGTACCTTCAGAGTGAATTGCTCACTGGGCCAAAAAAGCCACGAAATGTTTGCACTCTGTTGCTAATAAGCACTAATAAGAAGCATTGCAAAAATTATTGTGTACCAGCAATGGCTTACAATAGACTTGATTCTTCTCATGAGGGGTGAAAGAAGTTGAAGTCATGTACTTTGAAAGACATGCTAGTAGCCTTACTGATATTTGTTTTGAAAACTTTTAATGGAGCTTTCACATTTGGCTTTCACAGCTTATATTCTATCCCAGGACCAATGCCTAGTGAAAGCTTGATGTCAAAGAACAGCAGAAACAAATTACCCATACCTTTTCTAACAGTGATTTCACTCGCTGTGGATTTCCAGCAATAGCAGCCTCATGCAGTGGAGTCTCACCTTTCTCATTTACAAGTTTGCGCTGCAAGAAGAAGGATAAATAATTTGCACTTAACAATAAATGAACCTCCGGTAGGCAGACCAATGCGAGTAACTGAGGCTAGGAAAACCAATGAATTATCTACTAGGGTATCTATTGTTTGTACAAAGTCCCCTATTTTTTGTGGGATCGTTGAGATATAGCGCCTCTTACTGGTAATGATGGCTATCTTGATTTTCAAATGTGCCAAGGGGGTGGGCGGGCAGGCGTCGGGGATTATAGCTCTCATGCAAGATGGCAACCCGTAATGCAAAGCGCTCTTTCTCAACGATCTTACAGAAAAATAGAGGACTGTGAACAGACTAATTGCTTGTCTTCAACAAACCTGTTTTCTTCTTAGTCTTGATGAAACTGGATTATTTCTCTTTCTGGGACCCTCTTCATCATCATCATCATAATCATCATCTAGAAACGAGAAAGAAACAAACAAACAATCATTATCCCATTTTCCCTCTAGACAAAAAAAGAAAACAGCATGTTAAATAACACTCAGCAGGTACATTTAATTTTTTCAGCCATTCTCAAAACAACTGCATCTAGGTGATGCCATGACAGCAAATACAGTGCAAAGCGAAAATCCCAATATTTTTGTTTCTAACCAAGCTGACCCTTATCCACTTCAGGATAGCCTGCGTGCAGACGATAACTAAACTATGATTAGTACTGTCTGTGAAGCAGCGCACAGATCCTTGTTCTGGACCCCCAACGGACTCAATGAATTACCGGTAGTGCGTTTTGAATTTCCCTTCAACCTGATTGGAGATCACGACAAACAAAACAGAGGCCTTTCTTAAATGGCCAATTGTGGTACGTACTCAAATCTGCGTACACAACTGGAAGTCCAGAACAAGGATTTCGGCACTGTTTCGCAGACGGAGTTAACCAGAGTTTAATTTCATCTGCGTGTAGGCTACTTCAGGATAGTGGAGCTGAAACATTTATGTGAACTGTTGTAACATTAACAGGTTGTAGTCTCAACTTAGAGTCATTGCAAAGGAAAATATACTTACCTGAATCAGAAAGAAGCAGTTCTTTTTCTATCAGGTCATCATCATCATCCTCAATGGTATTCCTTTCTTCATCATCGTCATCAACTACCTCCCCCATACTTAACTGATTTTCAAGCTCTGTAACCTTGTCAAATGACTTTTTCCAATCATCTTTCTGGTTTAGAATTTTCTGTGTGTCAGCCAGGCATTTCCAAACTCTCAGCTGTGAAACAGAGTTCAAAGATAATCACTTCCAGTTTTAAGAACACTACAAGTAACAATCAAGTAGCAAGCAATGAAAACAAATGTTTGATTTGTCAGGGAAATAAGGAGGAGGCGATTGAAGCTGGTTACCATTAGGATGTAAAGAGTTAACAAAATCTACATCAGCCTGAGATTCTTGGAATCTACCCACCCTTCCCTCCCCTAACCCAATCTTAACACTAACTCCTTTAATAGGACAAAATGTTGGGTTAGGGGAGGGGTATGAGGGACATTTCACAATTTTATGTATAGTTCTACAAACCCTACCACAGAAGAAAGTTTGCCAGACTGCTCAGCATATCCTAGTGCCCTATTGTAAGCATCTTTAATTTCATCATAATCATGTCCTGCCTTCTCATGAACATAAGCAATATTACACCAAGTGTCACACATCTGTTATGAGGAGATCAGAAGAAACACAGCGTCTGAACACAAGACAAGAACACAAGGCTAACAAAAAAGAGAACTGCTACCGTAACAAGGATTTTACAGTGGTTACAACAATGTAATAATTGCATGGAGCCTATTAAAAAAATTCAAGTGTCAAGTTCTTATGTACTACATGTCTAGGCCAGTTAGTTGCACATGGTAGTGACCAACTAGAAAGCCTTAGCTCCTTTGGTCACTGTGCACATTTCACCTGTGATAATTTATTTAATTTGTTTTATTTTTTCTTCCTTTAGTAATGTGTTGTATTTTTGTTGTAACATCTTGGAATAGTGCAAAAAACAAAAAATCTGAAATCTATTCACTGAGAAAGATATTTTTGCAAAGGAAAAAGCAGTAACTGTTTTACATTGTCATCCAAGCACACAAAAGTCCTACCTCTTAACAGAGAAAAGGCAGCACTTATTGTAGCCACGAGAGACTACGAGTTTTTTCCTGTTCTGTGTTTTCTCATGTTTTGTGTTGCGTAAAGTTAGTTTAATTTAGTACCTTTGTTATCACGCTTGGAGTAGTCTTTTGTTAGCCATTTTTCATACGCATAATCTTTCTGTAATTCTAGTCTCAGCGTTGCGTTATGTAATCGCTATTGTCAATTTTTGTACGTTCATTAGGTTTATTGCTTTCAGTCCAGTTTAGTATAAAGTTTTATTTTTTGGTCTATGTAAATCAGTCGCCTAGTTGTATCCGGAGGTGCCGTACAGATCTTGTAAGTATAGTTTTTCCCGTATTTTTTGCTCGTTTCTTAGTCATTTGTTGTACTTTAAGTTATATTTTGGAAGGTTTTCGGTCCGCGTTTCATTAATTCTGTATTTTCCTTTTTTTTTTTTGCTGTAATTGTTTTAGTGAATCGAGAAGTAAAAAGTCGAATTTCAAACTGTACGAGAGTGTTCTCTACACTTATATTTTTCATTTATGGCTAACCTCTTTGTAATTGTCCTCCTCCATTATTTCCAGTTCTTCCATGTAGCAGTTGATGGCATCAGCTGGACACTTTAGATCAAAATAAGTTATTGCTAAAGAAACATATATTGGTGATAGCTCCTTATGAGACTTTCCTGCCAATTTAGCCAGCTCAAGCTAAAAAAAAGATCAAGAACCAATTTTACTGAAATGAATCAATACAGCCATCATCAAACCAAGCTTAGAAGTGAAAAATGATAGTGATGATGATAACTATGATAATGTTAATGATAATGATAATTATGATAACAATAAAGATTAACTCCAGACTATAATTATGTGCTGTAACATCAAGTCACCTGGCCCATTTCCCCCTGAGATATTTTACCGAAAAATACATTTTTAAGCTAGTACACGTCAAGCCATTTTCTGGTTACTGTCTGGCTATTAAGATTTAAAACTTACCAAAAGCTGTTTGCAGGTCATGCAATTCACGACCTTTTGTTCCACATGCATAATATCAGCTTCCAAAGTTCAGGAAGCACAGACAGCAAACATTTGAAATTTTTTTTTTTGTTTTTATAAGTGGCACAGGGCTCAGTCTTGGCTGTTACTTTCGCATTCCCTTCTTCTCACTTCTTTTGATTAATCTTCCTTGTTTTTCTCCTTCACTGGGCACTCACTAGGCTTCATTTCAGTAGGAAAAGTTTTTGGGAAAGCTTTTAGGATCATAGGATAAGCTAGATGGAAGTGTAGGTGGGTAGTGGAACAAGATTTTCATCCGATTTTTCAGGTCAACAAAGGATACAAGGGAAGTGGATTCACATTGGTGGTTCAGGCGTGAATGCTAGGGTTTATGACCTTGTAAGACTAAGTGATGGAAGGTTAACATACCTCTTTCTTGTAGCAACCAAGAGCTTTTTGGTATGCTTTTGCCTTACAGTAGAGGTCCCCAAGTGTATCCAATATCTTCAGCTGCTCATCCAGAGGATATTCCGAGAGTTTTGCATGTTTTCTTTGAAATTTGATTCCCTTGATAGCTGAGACAAAAGCAACACATAACCAACAGGACAACATACCTCCATCTGTCAATACTTCATGACAGTATTTTACAGGGTTCATACTCTTTCGAGCTCTTTAAATTCCATGACATTTTCCATGACCTTAGCAGGGTGCAAAGAAAATCATTTTTACAGCTTGCCATTCGGGCAAGTTGAAGCTAGAATTTACTAGCCCATGCCAGACATCATTTCAACTAGCCCCAAAAACGTTTTGAGTAGCAGAATTGATTTCACAGTTTTTCTGTTATTCGGATTCCTCGGAAAAAGTGAAGAACAGCTCCCCCAAAAAACTGTCGGCCGACTGTCGTTTACTGCCTTTTACGAAAATCTTCTTCTGGTACATCATGCAACTGATTCTAATAGAACGCTAAGGGTCAAATGACTGCAATGTCATTACACTTGTCAAATTTTCAAGTGTCGGTTTACTGTTGGTGTACTGCCGGCTGACAGTTGGCCGACAGTATACCGACAGTCAGCCGACAGACTTTTAGGGGAGCTGTTCTTCACTTTTACCGATTCCTCAGAAAACACCACTTGCCCATCGTACTTGCCATTCTTGTTTATTTCTTGACCTAACTTAGTTCAACAGAAACCAACTCTGGTGTCCACCAAAATGGATGCTGATGGCGCTGTTTACTTACTTGTCTCTACCCTACTTTTCCTTGTTTTGAAATCTGCAGTAACTTAACTATCAAAGAAAACTATATATTAACTACTGTCACAGGAATGTGTACATGTATCCAGCCAATATAAAAAAATTACCTGTAGCCAAATTAGATTTAATTTCCTCCATATCATCTGACCTTTTGGCTTTATTGATCATGTAAGCTTTCTTTAAATTTTGACGACCAGCTGAAAATTCCCCCAGTTTCAGGAAGATCTAAAATAGTAGGAGAAAGAAAGCTTTTAGTTGTGTTATTGTTTGAGTTGTTCGTATGTTCCTTTAAACTAACTAGAGCAGCTATATGTGCAATTGTACTTTATAAACAAAACATTTATGTCTCCCTGCTGAAGATTCCAAACATTCGCTAGTTAAACATTAATTTTTCTAATGATGAAAGGGCTTCTGACTGTTTGACCTTCTGGCTACAGTCTTCAAACAACACTGTTGGCCAAAAACTTGAAACTTGTATTTATTTGGAACATTTTCAACCAGAGGACATTTAGAATTTTCACTACTACTCACTCACTACATGTTCAAGCAAGTACCTTTCCCAACATGTTCAAAGCATCTGCCTCATCAAACTTTTTGTTTCCATGTCTGGCCACTTGTAATGCCTGCTCAAAACGTCTCAATGCATGTGCATCTGCATCAGATTTCATGTGAACACTTCCAATAGAAAACAAGCACCTGTATTCTGTGTCTTTAAGACTTTGGTCCCTAGCCAAACAAAAAGGAAAAAACTTATGTTTCAAAAAAGCTCATGCAAAAAAGAGTCAATAAGATTCAAGGTGGGCCCCCTGAAGACAACACTATTTATAATATAAAACTTTTAGCATTTTCATAACTTGTTTCTGCCACTACAACATTCCCACAAAAACTCGTGATAGAAAGACGAGGGCTATCATGTTTCCCCACCAAAATGCGATTTGCGATTTGCGAGCGAGCAGTACCTATTATGGGGAAAACCTTGTACATATGCTTGTAGTAATCCTTGTGATGTGAAGTATATGAAATAATTCATATTTGAACTGCGGTTGTAGATGAAAGTAAAGAATGATCATCGCAGTGAATTTTCCAATTTAAGCAATTGGAAAGAAGAAGCCTGAAAAGTAATCCTTGTCTTAAAATCTTAAAGTTACTACTGACAGCCCTGCTTGAACTGAGACTGAGGCTAGAAACTTACCGAGCAATGATCAAGGCTTTCTCCATAAAACTCTTAGCTCTGGTCGAATCATTCTGTGTGTCATATGTAAGACCAAGGTTCAAATACAACCTTGACCTCATTTCCAACAACTCTTTTTCTGAGACATGTTCTCGTAGTTTGTCACAAACAGACAGGCTCTTTAGATAGGCTTTCTGTGACTCAAGCAAGCATTCTTCTACTTCACTGATGCTAGATGCATCATCTGAATGAACAAACCATGTACGGCCAATGGTTGCCAATGCCCTTTGTTCCTCTACAAGGCTTCCAGCAGCTTGAGCAAGCTTTTTAAAAGAAAAGAAAGGAGGGGAGAGTTTATTTATAGATCCATTAAATTAAATACCTATTTTCAGTAAACAATAAATAAAAGAAAATCTTACTTAATGTAAATTGGCAAGGATTGGCTTTTTAAAATCCTATTTGGTTGCAGTCCTTTAAAAATTCACTTCCTTTTTTGTCCAGCATGCATTTTCCAAACCAACACTACCATCTGTGATAATTAACATTATTATTGAATAGGGCTGTGTATAATGTTAGGAATTATGAAGATCAGGGAAGGTGTTATTTCAGTATTTAACAATTAGTCGCCGAAGGCGACGTGAATATCGGCGAATAGTCACCGAGACGAAGTTGAGGTGACTATTCGCCAATATTCACATCGCCTGAGGCGACTAATTGTTTTAGTATAATTACATTGATGATTATTTGAGAAAATAAAATTATTGATCAATTTCCTACCCCGAAACATCAAAAAATCAGGCTGCCATTTTGAAAACTGCTAGCCTTCAACACTATAATCACCACGCGGTGATTATAGCGGGATAAAGTGAAGCTCTCAGCCAATCACAGTGCTCTATTTTCGATAGTCATCGATGTAATTATACTAAAAGTGAATAACAGCCTCAGTGATCTGCATAATCCTTCATTTCATACCAACGCCATTAAACCATATTTTTTGCCTATAAGAATGCAGAGAAAAGCGTATGTGATATCTTGTTTTTTTTTCTGAATAATATATGCTAACCAATCCATGATTTCACAAACTGGAATTTTCTTGACATCACACTTCTCTTCTCTATTTTGTCTTGAGTAGCCATGAAATCACTCATGCCAAAATAGCAAGACTCTGTGCCAATGCCAGGGAACAAGGTTTATATTAGGACAATATACCATCATATCAATGGTATATTGCTCACATCTTCCAAATATGGTCAGCACCACCTGGTTATGAAGAATCTGCCAATTAGAAATGGCAAAATATTTTGAATGACTAATATAATTTGAATTTTTGCACAATGCTTCACTGTTTGCTGCTATGATTACTAACAAATAATAAAATTAACAAGTGATAATAAAAATATGAGATATATACCAGACGTTTGGACTATAAGCTTGCATGTATTCAAAAAAGCCGAGTAAAGCATCGTGAATAGTCTAGAGGAAAGAAGTGGATTCCTGCCTCTTAAAATTATTGCTCATGATTCCTCCATACCTCAAGGTGTAAATTCTGGTGAAACAATGCCTCTTTGTACTTTTTTAATGCACACAGACATTCTCCAACTTTCCTATGAGCAATGGCAGCTCCAATGCTGTCCTGGCTTGCTTCAGATAACTGTACCTCCCGAGTATGTTCCTTTACAGCCTTCTCAAAGTAACCTAAACAAATACAAGAATCCAAAAATGTTTCCTTTAGCTGGTTACGTTGGTGAAAATAGAACCTACCAGCACCAACTTATCAGACCAGCACTATTTTAACCGAGCTAAAAGTATGGCGGTCAACTCAGATGGAGATGTTTAGAAATCTTTTTGTCATTCTGCTTTAAAAATGCAGAGTAATGTGAGCAAGTAAAAAGAACTTTTAAGAGTTCTCTATGTTAAGCCAAAAAATGGCAAAATTTGGTTTGATGTGCTTATGTTCTTAGCTAAAAAGTTATTTCTAGCCTTGAAAGATACAAGACACAAAATTAACTTAGTGATACTAAACAGTCAGATAACTTCCATACCATACTGGGATAACCACTCTCCGACGGCATTGCAGAGTTTTGCCTCTTCTGCTAAATCTCCTTTCTCTTGAGCTTTTAATTTTCTTCTACTGAGCTCTATTTAAAATAAAGTCAGAGTAACATACAGCTGTATATTACAGTTTATGAACAAAAAGTACTACAATAGCTATACTATAACATTCATGAGAATCCTGGTGAAACCAAAGACAGTCAAACCCCCATTAATACAGACACTAAGGTGGCCCCTAAAGATGGGTGGAATCTCCAATTTTTGTTGGCACCCTTTGAAATATGACATCTGAAGGGTCAATGTTTTGTTGGCACCTTTGAAAGATTTATCTGTTGGGTCCAAACTTTGCCAGCTTGTTTGAAGAAAAAATCCGAACCCCTCTGTTCGAAAAATCGGGGAGGGGGGGGGGGGTGCGGATAAAAAATGGAACTTCCCTAGGGGGAATGTGTAACTTGAGGGGAATATGATGGCTTGCAGGGATTCAAACCGGCATGGAGATTTAACTTCAAATGCAATCATGCACAACATAATAATAAAGAATTATCTTGAATCAAAGAGAATAACAACAAAATACTTACGCTTAAGCTCCTTTTGCAGGCTTGCTTCCATTTGTGTAAGATCATGTTCCAAATCCCATTATCACAGTCGACTGTAAGATTGGCATAATCGACTGCCTTTTATTTACCTTTTTGACAACAACATAAGGCCGTGTATGAATCTATTTTCACGTCAATTTTGAATCTTATAGACAGCAAAAAAAGATCACAACGCCGAGTGAACAAGAAGAACTCCTTCGAAAATGGCGGGTGAATGGCGCACTTGTATTTTGTACCCAGATCCCCATTGCCGGCTGAGCCTCGTTTCAGTGGTTTTGGGAGCCGCTGAGTTTTCGTGGGCGCGTTAACCATCCCACAAGTCAATGCGATACTATTAGAGTTTATTGTTGTTTGACGAAAGGTTGAGGGTCTCGCTACATAATCAAGGCATATCAAATGTGTTTGGATATTTTCCCTCAAATTGATTTAAATGCCGCTACGGATGTCAATTAGAATTTACCTGGAGAGTGACCTGTAGTTTACAGCTTCTGTTTTATTCTCAAGTACAGTTTTCTAGGAGGAGCGCAAGGGTATATTATATAACTCTCTTTCTTCTGCGTGTACTTGCTGTTTCTGTTTCTTTCGTCTCGTCGTTTTCAAAATGGCGTCCGTTTTCCGCAAGCTCGTCAGACGTGACACACGCAATGGAGATGGGTCCGACAAGAATGGATGCAAAGCTAAGGGAGACCCAGATCACAAGAATGAAAGGAAAGACGAGGACTTGAGCAATCAAGCAAACCAGAGTAATGATGAAACCAGACACCTGAATAATTCAAATCCGGCTAAATCTCAAGGGAGCAATGGCTTAAAAGGCAACACTGACGTTAGCGAAATGACTTCTTCTCACGCTCAAAGGGTCCGTTCAAAACGTTTGATGAAAGAGTTTCACGATGTGACCATGCGATGTGACAACAAACTGTTTTCAGCCGAACTTGTTGAGGATAATTTGTTCGAATGGAACGTGAAATTATACAAAATTGATACGGATAGTTTACTTTACAGAGACATGGTCGAGACCGGAACCAAGTTTATTTTGTTGAATATTACGTTTCCTGATAACTTTCCCTTCGCACCGCCATTTATGAGAGTCTCAGCGCCGCGAATTGAAGGGGGTTTTGTTCTTGACGGTGGAGCTATCTGCATGGAACTTTTAACTCCTAAGGGATGGAGTAGCGCATACACTGTAGAAGCCATTGTGTTACAATTTTCTGCTGCCGTGGTGAAGGGACAAGGACGAATTGACAGATCAACAAATAAGGCCTTTTCCAAAAAGGAAGCCGAATCTGCGTATAAACGATTAGTTAAAACGCATGAGAAATACGGCTGGGTTACACCGCCAAAATCTGAAGGCTAGTTAAATTAAAAGGAACTGTGGTCTATGTATTAATATTTCTTTGTAGATACTATCCAGTAGCGATTCACAAATTCCAGTTGACAGAAAAATATATTTTATTGTTCACATTCGCAATTTTTCTATGCTTTAAAATCATTCTTTAAAGTTGTTGTTTTAAATGTGACCCAGAAAAATTGATTGCCATTTGGGATATTTATGCATGTTTCTGAATGTTGTTTTTAATACTCAGCTTTCACTGGGAGATTTTGAGGGTCTATGTAAATTTTACACCACCTGTTAAGTCGTTATTACTCTAAAAGCCACAAGAAAAAGGGTACAGTCAATGTGTAACGTTAACAACTCTCCAAGGCTTAGTCACTGTAAATAATATTAGAGTGGCTCCTACAGCTTCCTGGCCATCTAGAAAACATGAAAGGAAGTCACTTTACAGTACGTAGTATCAGATAAATGTGCCATTCCCATGCTAATGTTTATGACTGAAATATGTCAGATTTACGTATACCAGAAATATTGTAAAAATTGGCAGCCCAGAGAAAAAAGAACAAGCATATTTGATTTTTTTTTGGTATGAGAAAGATATCAACCTCTTTTGTGGTTACATTGACTGTGACTTTTACTGTGAGACAAAAAAAAATTGTGAATTCTATCTCTATTGAAAGTCACAGATAAAAAGTTTTAAACTGATAGTGCCAAATTTTATAACTTTTGTTTCAGCTGTATGTTTTAGAGTAGGGATGCATTAATTAGGGAATGTAAATTGTCTTGTTCCATTCTGCCATGTTGGCAAAGCCATTAGCATAGTTTCTTCTTTTCAATAAACTTAGTGGTGGGTTTTGAGATTTAAATTTCAAGAAAAAAAATCATAGGGACCTTATTTTATTGTGTTTTAAGCTTACAAGTGATGTAAGTTTTATTAGACAGAATTTTCCCTGCACCAGTGAGGTTACAAATTATTATTTTCAGTCGTGGTTTGAAGAACTGTTACTGTTAACGACTATTTTGATAGAGTCCTCATGTGAACTGAGTAATTACATCATTAATAATATTATTAACAATCAAAAATCAGAAGTCTAGTTTGAAGAATATTGTCTGTCTGGGTCAATGCAAGCATTTTCTCAAATTACTTCTCAGTGATTTGATATACTTGAAGAATAACAATTTATTCCTTCACACCCCTTTACTAAAAGAGCACATTTTTTTGTTCAAAGAGAAAAAGGAACAAAAGCAAAATCTATTGGACTTTCATGTATTCACGTTTCTTTTGATACCGGTACATGCTCATTAGAGGGACAACAGAATTAAATTGAGTCACCAGATAATGTTAATGAAAACTTTACTAGGAGCTCTGACTTATTGTCTACTGTAACACAGTACATGTCACAATGGAGTCTGAACAAAAGTATTGTCAAAAGCTTTCGTGAGTTTTTTTTACTTACACAATCTTTTCACTCCCAAGAGTTCTAAATGACAAAATTAAATAACCCTGAAATTTCTGATTATAAAATAAGTGAGACTGCACTGCATTTAAGTGCTGCCAAAGTTGTTTTATTTGAATGTTAACACTATTGGTTTTTTTTGTCCACGGGTTCAAACCACATACTCAATACTTATATACCATATTTATTCAATCAACCGCACTGGGTGCTTATTAAATTTTTGGACTTTGCAAGTGGGCGCTTATTAAATTTTGACCATTTTCAGCAAGTCAAGTATGTATTTTTTGCACCAAAACAATAAATGGTAATAACAAAAATTCAAAGATGTAACAAAGCAAGGTTTCTGTAAAATACTCTGAAGAAACCTCTGTCTTTGGGGAAGTCTCTTAGTAGTACTCATTCAATTTCATTGCCACTCAAGTCAATAAGTGTCTTCTCTGGTGCTGCCTCCTCAATGTCTGACATCAGGAGAGGGGGTGAGGTGGAGGTGGGCACTTATTCACTTGGTAACTTTTTCTCACTTTACGATGGGCGCTTATTCGAGGTAGGTGCTAATTCGAAGTTGGGCGCTTATTCAATTAAAATATACAGTACATAAACCATGGCTAAGTACCGAGGATTGTGTGGACAGATTTTAAGGTAACTTAAAGCACCATGTGGCAGTACAGCTGAGGAGGGTTCGTTTTGAAGGTAATACCCTAACTTTTATCCCAACTGAATGTTAAAAATACAGGCATTCATCAAAATGTACCGGTATGTTGACTCTTGGAGTAAAAGGATAAACAAGAACTTTATTTATTTCTATAAAAAATAATTTGTAGAAGCAAGTTTTGTCTGTAAAAAAACACAAAGGAAAACAGCAATACAACCAGTCCAGTCCTATACAATTATATTAGTGAACTTACAGAAGAACTTAAAGAACTCTGTGAAGGAAGAGAAACTTAAATAATTGTGTGACGAGCCAAGGCCCACTTTCTAATTTATCCATAGAATTTATAGTTTCCAATTAAACCAGAAGTTGGGACGACGTGAATCAGTCTCGCCTTCTTCCCACGCTCCGTATATGGTATAAGATAGTGAATTTTCCATGGCTCACCTCTAAAATATAAGATTTGCTTAAACTTATTTGCCAGACAACACACTCTTTAGGTCGAGTTGTTTCGTTGTCAGATTCATCCTATCCGGGCTGAGGTTAGCTTGTTTTCACACGCGCTTAAACATGGCAGATGACTTGGAACTTGTTGCTGAAATTCCAAAGGCGGAGAAGTCTCTTTGATATTTTGTTACTTACTGATGCTTGCTTACTGTTACATTCAGGTAACATTTTTGTTCATTATCCAGGTCATCTTTAACCTCATTATAAGGAGCAACTACAGCATCTTCATTCTCCTTTGTCCCTGCAGACTCTACAATAACTCTTTCCTTACTAAATCTATTGGTTTTCTGTGGAAAGACATTAAAACACTCTGGATCACCTTGCCTCTTTTCAAAAAATGACATCACTAAGCTGCTTTGTGAAATTTTGGCCTGGAGTTTGATCAAGGCTTTGATGTCAGGCTATCAATGGGTGGTGTTTTCGTTCCTCTGCAAGGGTTAAATCACTTTTCCTAAAGATTTCTTTCCTGGAAAATGAGATAAACTGGATGTTCAAAAATGATAACAGGTGTTCTAATTTTGGACCTGTAGTGACTGTTTTCTTGAGCCCCATCATTTGAAAACTACCTTAACCCGGTGGGGTTCTTAGCTTGGAAGGAATCACCACAATTCATGCATTTTGACTCTCAAATAAATGCAATAATCTACTGAATTTTGTCCTTTTTGGGAAAAATAAATCAAGCCACACCCACAAAATGAGATTCTGAGGGTGTTTTCCAAATTTTCTTACTAACCAAACCAATAGGCTATTTCAGGCTAGAGTTGCAAAAACTATCACTTTCAAAAAGGCTCAGTGAAAATCTTTCTTGTGAAAATAAGTTTTATTCGCATGAGAATAACAAAAAAATCATTTTAATATCAATAGCTTCGTACTTAAACCTCGCTTTGAAACAAACGTTTCAGGTAATTCAGAACGGAAAAATTTTCCTGGACCCGGATGGAAGCCACGCCCTCTCTCCCCAGAAAGCTTGCACTCGTCTACCATGTTCGCGCGCGTTTGATATCTCGCGTAAACTTGAAATTGTGATGATACCTGGCAAAAAGGTATAATCATAACAAATCCCCTTACGGATCCGGCTTCCTCGGGGTAAGAGTCCAAAAGGTGACACTGAAATTCAAAAAAGTCTGTGTAACTTCTTCACACGACACTCGAAGAGTCGTCCGACCACGTTAGTACGTTCAAAACAAACGCGTATTGCTTCTTTCTGTTTTTTGTGCCTACCCAGCGTTCCCTGATTGAGTTCACTCCCGCAGCAGTCACATAAATCAAAGCAATTCTGTCTTCCTGTATCTCCGAAAGCTCTTCATCAACGTTAAAATGACCTCTCTTTGGCCGTCATCATCTATAAATACCTCTTGTGTAACGCAAGTCATGGCAGTCACGCCTCACTGGTCACGCGGAAAGTGTAAATCGTACTTCCGGTATAGAGCTAACTTTCACTCACAACTTCTCTTGCGTAATACGTTTTTGTTATTTGATTGATATTCACATCTGTTTTGTTGGATTATCATTAAGAGATATAATTCTATTATCAGGAGGACTCGGGTTTGAAGTAGCTGCCAGCTTTGAAAGCATGTGAAAGGCAACTAACTGTGAAAATGACTGGTAGCTTCAGGGAATCATTTATACTTTTGAATGACATTTTAAATCCTTTTCTTTATAAGAAAATAAAACGTTTTAAAATTACTTTGATATTGATATCGGAGCAGGTTTCGATAAAAATTCGATAGATTGGTGATGGGCTCATTCGTGTTTATTTTATAGTCAGACGTCCAGGAGCCTGCAATATCTAAGGATCCCGAATTTTCACTTAAATAATTTTCTTGTAATACTTACGGAATTAGAAATCCATTGTTGCCTGAACATTGAAAGAATTCCGTGAAGAACCAAGGCCCACTTTCTAATTCATCCATAGAATTTATAGCTTCCAATTAAACCGGAAGTTAGGAAGACGTGAATCGTTCTCGCCTTCATCCCACGCTCCATATATGGTATGAGATAATGAATTTTCCGTGGCTCGCCTCTAAAATACAAAATTTGCATAAACTAATTTGCCAGACACACTCTTTAGGTCGAGTTGTTTCGTTGTCAGATTCATCCTATCCGGGCTGATTGAAGAGAAAAAATGGTTGGCTGATTGAAACACCACTGTAAAACTACCTCCAAGAGGAGGTTAGCTTGTTTTCGCACGCGCTTAAACATGGCGGATCACTTGGAACTTGTTGCTGAAATTCCGAAGGTGGAGAAGTTGTCAGTTCAAGATCGCCTAGAACTCGCAAGAAAGCGCCGATCTCAGCAACTTAAACGATGGGATAGAGATAAAGATAAAGAAATAGGCCCTCCACCGCCGAAAAAGAAACCTATGCGAGCAAGGCCAGTGAAATTCGAACCAAGGATAATTCTCCTCGAGGCAGCTTCGCGAGGAGACGTCGACGAAGGTTAGTTCGACCTAGTTTAAAGTTGTATTCCGTAGAGTTTACTTGTTTGAAGGTAGTTATGTCTGGAGATTTTTTATTAATTTCCAAAGTTTAAATTATTGATGTTTCTTTTACAGTAAAAACCATGCTCGATTATGGTGTAGACCCAAACTTGGCCAACGACGATGGACTAACCTCTCTTCATCAAGTAAGACTAAAATTTATTTACTTGTTTATGGTATTTTATTTTTACTCAGGGTGAACGCATTAAGATGTGATATTTATGAACTATTTTCCAAACTGCTCTATGTTTATTTAGGCTTATTATCAAAGCAATCTTTGTTTGTTTTACTATTAAGACAAATCGCTTTATCAAGTAAAATTTCGTTCCCAAAAATTAATTAATACTTGGAATTTTCTTTTGTTTATAAGGCCATATCCTTTTTTCACAATATTGTACTATTCAAACAAAGTCTAAATCTCTGTGTAGTTAGAATATGGTTAGATTAGATAAATATGATGCTTAAATAATTTGGTAGAGCTACGAAAAAGATAATGTGCGTCCGTCGAGCACAGTTGACTCCGTAAAGACCGAATCAAATTTTCGTGATTTGAAGTTTCTGGCTGCCAACTCATATATTTGGTGGTTTTTCCGCTCGAACGCCTCTCTGTCTTATGGTAAATTTATTTCTTTGTATTTTACAGTTTAGGTTAGATGTAACCACAGACTTCTTGAACTATGATTGTTTCAAGACTATTAAAAATGCTACCGTCGGTCGACAGGTCATTAAAACACACAATTAACGAACAAAGTTGATTTATGTGTGGAAAATTTGGATTGATGAGAAATTGTTCAGCTGAACACTCACTATGCCTTGGAGGCAACTTTTAAAGAGTAATTTTTGGCTTTTTCATCACGTTTAATTTTGTGGCTCTCTCTGCCCGTTATGTCAAGGAAAAGTATGGGGTTCGTTTGCACCCCACCAAATTTTTGGCAATGTCATTGTTATTATTATTATTATTATTAATAGTAGTATTATCAGGTGAAATATAGGGTTTTCCCTTGGGAAACAATGTTAAGTCTCGACCCAACCACCTCTCATTCCCAACACCTTTCCCAAAATCCGTATGGGTTTTTAGACCCATCAGATATGAAACTTCCTGAGCAGTTACAGCAGCCCTCTGAGGGGGTTACTTATGTCCCTAGTCTGAATTTCAAAACCTGTCGTTTCCCGTATCGAGGAGAAAGCTATCTCTCTGTGAGTATTTTACCATTGTATTTGTGCTTTTCTCTGTCGCTTTCGCAATTCAACCCGAATTTGTGTCGTTTGTCACCATTTCTGCTGTTCTATGTCACGGTTCTAAGCCATGTCACTCATCGGATTTTACCCTAACAGGGAGGGCCTTGTTACATTTCTGTAAATGCTCAGCTAGATAAGTGTCTTTAGTATAATTACATCGATGACTATCGAAAATAGGGCGCTGTGATTGGCTAAGAGCTTCGCACTATCCCGCTATAATCACCGCGCGGTGATTATAGCATTGAAGGCTAGCAGTTTTCAAAATGGCAGCCTGATTTTTTGATGTTTCGGGGTCTGAAATTGATCAATAATTTTATTTTCTCGAATAATCATCAATGTAATTATACTAAAACAATTAGTTGCCTCAGGCGACGTGAATATTGGCGAATAGTCACCTCAACTTCGTCTCGGTGACTATTCGCCGATATTCACATCGCCTTCGGCGACTAGTTGTTAATTGTTTTGTAGTAGAACACATCACTTTAGCATCCAGTGACATTATAAGAAGGCTCCTGAAAGAGCTGTCATGTGACTTACCTGAAGATATTTTTGCTATCTAAACAGTCCATGTATATGTTGTAGTTAATGTTATATCTCAGGTAATATTTATTTTTCTTTTGTTTCAACTTCATTAGCATGCAATGACCATACCCAAAAACAAAAGAAAAACAAAAAGTACCTGAGATAAAAAATTACCAACAACATATAAGCCAAATACTTAAATGTGTAATTTAGATATAGATTATTTTTACTCAAATGGTTGAGAGCTATGATGTTTTTAATTGTTGAATGCATCACCTTCAATAACATCCTCGAGCACATGAGTATTTTTCATTGCTCCCTCAGCAACAGTCAGCAATCTGACCAATCAGATCATGTTACCAGAATCTGATATCATGGATGGGCTGTATCAAAACAAATGCTGTTGCTTCCCCCCCACCTTTTTTTCTCCCCCAGGCCACACTCGTCTATCTTAAAACAAAAGAAAGTTGTCTCATGAAAAAAGAGTTCAATTCCCATGGGATTGTTTTGGCACATCAATAAGGCCACCTTGACTGAAAATAACAAAGTAGCGTACAGTAAATTTACATCTATCATAATTTATTTTGTTTATTTTTTATTGCTCAGAGAGTATTTACTTGACTGCTTATGTGTTCATATGACATAATCTGACTGCGCAATGCAGTGGTTATGTCATCCCACAAATGACCTGCTCATCACTAGAGTTCTCAGTAGCTCAGTTGTTAGAGCATGCAACTAGAGTCTAGAAGGTTGTGGGTTCAACTCCCATCTCAAACTCAGAAATTTTTTCTGAGTTCTTCTCTCCACACATATCAATCTGTTTATTAACATATCATAATTTAATTGTGATAATTTCAAAAGGCCTGTATTGATGAGTGTGATGACATAGCTGAACTTCTAGTGAATTATGGTGCTAACATTGATGCTGGAGATAGAGAGTTGTGGACTCCCTTGCATGCGTCTGCAGCATGTGGAAATGCTGCAATGGTTGAATACTTGGTGGAACGTGGGGCCAATGTTGTTGCTCTCAATGTGGATGGAAACTTGCCTGTCGATTTAGTGGAAGACGATGAGGATCTTAAGAACTACTTATTCAAAGAAATGGATAAGCATGGTGAGGTAGTTTGCCTTATTGGATTATATTAATTTTATAGTTTAGGTAGTACTGCAAATAGGCAGGATGAAGCAAACCCTTTGTTTTTGCTGGCTGCTTGAGCAACAATAGTAGACCTATCTTCAGGGCTTGAAAAAAACTTGAATTCAAACATTTTTATTGGGCCATTAGCTCTCATAATTTGCTTGCCTGGGGCAACCTCTTGCTTGTCTTAGTTTTTGATTTTATTGGAGGATGACTTGCCTGGAGTAAGTAACCTTTAAACGTTACCTGCCCAGCAAGAAAATCTTCTCATCCCAGACTATCGGAGAGGTCTTTTTTCGAGCCCTGTAGATGCCACCTGTTCAAGATTTCTTGATTTTTTATACAGTCAACCCTCCACATGTGACCACATCTCTTACATGTAAGCGACCTCCTCCCATAATTAAGTGACCACCTCTCCAAAACACAGGGCTCGAAATTGCGGCTGATACAGTCGCCGATGTAACTAGCATTTTCTCCTTGGCAACTAAAAACTGTGGCTTAGTTCACCTTATACAAACCGGTGACTAAAAAATTTGCATCTGGTGAGTATATTTCTCCGGTTGGTTGCCAAAAGGCGACCTGAGGATTTTTTTAATTTCGAGGCCTGAAAACACCAAAATTTTCCCCAGTCAATGCCTTTAGTGAAGACTCTCTTGTAAACAACTACCTTTCTTAAGAAACCACACCAACTTTTGGGTGTAATTGTTTCTAAATTTTCCATTGTTTTTAACTATTTGTTAGCATCCACTTGATGCATGTTCATTATCTATGTTCGCTGTATGCACTACACTACTCAGATCACAAAAATAACTTTTGGTGATGGCATGGAACTGCACATATCGTAACTATGAATTGCATGCAATGAATCCTCTGTTGAAAAGAAGGGGTGTCAGGGACAGGCTCACTTGTGTGAGTTTGAAGAAAATTTAGGCGGCAAAGCTACAATGGCCTAAGGAAAAGTGAGCCTGCACACGAGCTATTGATTTTTCAATTTTATGCCTTTTGAGGTGTCAAGATACTATCCAGTAGGAGCAAAGCAAATGTAAAAAAAAAAGTGACAGGAAGTTCAGGTGGAGTTGTTGTGCTGAACTACATCAGAGATCAAATCCTGTCAGAAACAAAAACCACCGAAATCAATATGTGTGAAGTATACCACCATTATCCCAACAAGCTGCCAGAATAACATTTGCTTGAAGTCAAAATTAAAAATCCTCCATACCATTATCTGCCTGCAAGAAACAAATGGCTTTTAAACATGAGGTAAAAGTGGAGATGTTGATGTTCAAGTTCAGACAGAGAGGACTGCATCGCGTAGTCCAAATTAAGAATCCTTCAGAGCATAATAATCGTACCTGCTGGAAAGAAAATTATTGGACCAAGCAACAATTTCACCATTTTAACATTCATATTTTGTTTTCGTAGTCAAAAGTCATGCAGGCCTATTGACACTTTTTATCATTAAGTTTGATATGTGAAAGTTTATGCCTGGTGTCCTACTTCTGTCATATTATATAACCTGTTGAAGCCTGTCACTTTTAACAAATTAAATCACAGCATTCATCAGTGAATGCAGAGAATTAAAAAATTAGTAGCCCATGTGCAGGCTTACTTTTTCTGGAGTGCTGGTAGCTCTGCCACCAAATTTTTTCCTGAACTCACACAAGTGAGCCTGCTCACAGGCTATGTCAGGACCTCATCTTGGAAGAGACACCCCGTGGTTCGATATTTGTAATGACCACCTCCTGTAATATTCTTACTGATATTGTCCAATCCTTCAGGCTTTGATGAAAGTAAAGTTGATGAGCTAGCTTTATTGAGAGAAAAACAGATGCTTGAAGACATAAAAGATGCAATTGAAAAGAAGAGAGATTTAGAAGTTAAAGATATGGAGGGTGCAACAGCAGTAAGTTTCTTGATATGAAGTGTTTAGACAGCCGTTTACCTGTACGTCAGTAACCTTTTTCTGAGTTTTGAACTGTGGAAGGACAAAATGTTGTTTATGTCTTACATAGCCATATATATATGTTGAGGTTCAAGTAAGCTCTGGTCCATCCGATATTGATAGTTAAGTTTCCTTTTTCAAAATACAGTAAAAACTAAAACTACAATTCGTGACAGAAGTAGTTGACACACTTGTTTAATATGGGTGCTTTTATCAAACATTTAATTCATTTCTTATTTCATTCCTTTTAAGTGCCGTAAATCCCCTCACCCCCCGAATCAATGTTGTCTGAGGGTCCAAAAATACAACACTGATTTTGCAGCGAAGGGGTTGAGGTATACAGGGAAAGGGGATAGGTATGCCCACTATGCAAAAAAGGGGCCATTTTACAGAAGTGTCTCGACACTTTTGTCCCTCATTGTAGCTCTAAAACTAAAAGCAGGTATAAAATTGAACCACAATGCTTGCAAGAATGCTAGAACTTTTAAAACTTATAGTTTTTCTAATGTGTTTGGAACATTTTCTCCAACGTCACCATTTGCCATGTTAGTTTATGAAATATATTTAACTATTTTTTTTTTCATTGTAAGCTGCATATTGCCGCAGCCAATGCTTATGAGGAAGTGCTGGAGTTCTTGCTAGAGAATGACGCTGATGTTGATGTTGAGGACAAGGATGGATGGAAGCCTATCCATGCTGCTGCTTGTTGGGGAAATGTGAGATTTATTACATGGATTGATTCTTTTATGCTTGTTGCTTAATTCCTTGTCAAAGCTCTTTTATTTGGACATCAGTGTATTAAATATTTGAACATAACAGTCACTCCAGGTCAAGTGAACCCCCGTAGATTCCATTAATTAATCAGTTAATTATTTGAAAAGGAATCCATTGGTCGTTGCCACAACTAGCATCAAATTCAAATCTGTGTTCCTGCATACATGCGTAATGAGCAGTGAACTTGTGGCTGCAACTTCTCAGTATTTAGTCAGATGAAAACATTTTTGAATAGATTAAATTACCTTGGATACATTTATTTCAAATTCAAGAAAAGTAAGCTGTCAGAAATTTCAGAACTACCTCACATGTGAATTTGTTACCAATGCAGAAATCCAGAGATGAATCTGAAATCTACAACTAACCAATTCAACTTTTGAATAGGAACACATTAATAGAATATTAGGGGAGGGGGGGTATGCTAGACCTGGCTTAACTGTAACAATAAAATCATCATGAAGATCCAAGGAAACAGACTCCTTTTTCATTTGGCAAAACTAAGCAAAAGTAGCCCTCAGATACAGTTTGCATGATGAGCTGAGCTTTATGCCATTGATGGTGGATGAATGCATTTTAGTATAATCTCCTTTTGAGACTATGAGTTTATACTAATGGCAAGGAAGACCTCCATAAGTATATAAATTTTTTACCATCCAGACTCTCAATTTTTGTGGTATTCATCCCACCCCCATCAAGTCTAGCTACCACATTATGCAAGTTAAAGAGGTGTCTGTGTTGCCCATAGGCATGGTTTTAAGCCTTTTTGACCTAATATCTGGTATCTTGGACAAAATAGACAGAACAATAATGCTAAGACTCCCTTCAGATCAAGGATAGGAAAGTGGTGCATTTTGGCCTTCGTGCAACTTCATGCTGTATTTTGGGAGAAGCAGGGTTTCCTTTTCTATTTTATTTTTTCTAAAATTGTGGGTAATTGTTTGTGCTGTCACCTTAATCAACTTCATATTGAGCATGTTTTGCTGTCTTTTTATGTCAAACAGGAGAAAGCAATTGAGTTACTTGTAGAGCATGGAGCTGATCTGGACAGTCGAACACCTTATGGTGAATCTCCACTAGGTATGGAGTGACTATCTACCTTATGAAACCTTGAAAAATTGGAGGCTTATAGTTTAGGAAAATGGTGACAAACTGTTTGGTTGTAAATTATTTCCATCCATTTATTGAGTAAAATGCTTCAAAAATTGATTTTTTAAAAAAGGGTAACTGTAAATTATTCTACTGTCAAATTAAGAAAACCATGAACTCCTTAAATGCATCTGGAATGTATTCTTGTCATCGGGCAAAGGTAATCAGCTGTTTGCTGGTCACATGATCTGCCAATACCATATGCTCTATAATAATAATTGTGGCATTGTTCATGAGGTATCTTTGAGTTGCCGTACTAAATGAGTTTCCGCATCTTCAAGTTTCCTTAGTTTTATTTAAAATACACAACAGTAATCGTAATTAGTTTGCAATGTGTTTGTGTGTATTGATCTCCAATGTGATTGGTCATGATACACTCAGGACTGTCTAAGTCATGGGGCTAAATGTTAAACCCTTTAAGTCCCAATAGAGCTAGGAGTCGTTATGTCATGTTGTCATGGTAGCAAAAAATTTTGGATGACAACAAACCAAAAACGTCACTCAAAAAGTGAATTTGTACCACTTCATACTTCATCCATTTTATTCAATTTCATTTAATTTGGCAAATGTTGGTGAAATTTCCTCGGGTTGAATCTGAAAGGACCGTATCTAAGTTTAGAAGAGGAAAAAGACATCTTTTGTGTTGTGTTCACCTACTCCAAAACTAAGTGTGTGAAATTAGGAAGTTTCATGTTGCGGGGGTGCAACAACGGCAAAGAAATGTGCAAAATAGTGTGATGCACGTGCAAATTTGTTGTTTTGTCAATGAAAACCTATTACTTTTTTGCCGTTCTCCTTCCTTCAGTGTTGTCGTTGGTTTTGTTGTCATCCAGAAATAGCACTACCATGGTGATGTGATATCATACTTCTCCTCTCTATAGTGACCAATATCAATTTTCTCTTAACAAAATCATACATACTCAAGAGAAAAGGTTATGATAAACAATAAAATGATCACTAAAGGGAGAGTGCTTTGATCTTTTAACAAATTCTCTCAACTTATTCCACAAGAAATGTATGGAGGGCAGTCTGGAGAATTTGCGTATGGATATATTGGGGCTTAAAGGGGGCAAACACCCCCGTAAGTGTTGTATGAAAAGGATTTAACTGTATTATTTTGAGTTAATGTATCTTACCGTATTTTTTCTTGTCAGACTTATGTGAAGATGCTGATACAAGACAATTTATCATGGACTTAAGGAGTAAAGTGAAGACAAACAAATTTAAAGTAAAGAATAATCGCAGAAAGAGGAACAATTCAAGATCGTAAGTTATTATTTCTTTCTTTTCCCTTTATTGTTTATATAATTTTAATTAACTTAAGACAATTCTGAAACTCAACTATTCAGGCAACAATATTTTTCCAAGGTTTGGAAAAATATAAAATAATTACCTTCTTAGGTGATTCACAGGCATACCACTAAAAGAAAAGAGGCGCACTTAACTGTTAGCATTCTAACAGCTCTCAAGGCTCAAGGCAAAGACGTCAAGAAAAATAGGTGATACATTAAAAATCCTGTGATGTTGAACTTGGTTCAATTGACAGATTGTGTGGGGTTGTAGTGCATTATATTGTCATTAATAAGTTGCTTATCGGTCTTAGCCATTTTAATAGCGAACTTAAGTAACCATGATTGCAATGGCAGCGAAAATGTTACTTTAAAATTGAATTTGTGCTGTTTCATACTACATTACTCTCATCCCATTTCATTCCATTTGTCAAGTGTTTTCTGGAGCTCATTCTAAAGGGTTGTATCTAAGAAAAAAAATTGTTGTCTTGTGTTCACATCCTCCAGAAAACGAAACTAGGAAGTCCCAAGTGTTGTGGTCCTGCAACAACAGCAAAGAAATGTACAAAAAAGCATGGTACACATGCAGAGTTGTTGTTTTGCCATTCTAACCCTGTTACTTTTTTGCTGCTCTCATTGCCATTGCCGTCATTGTTGGTTAAGCTCCCTATTGCTGCTCTTGAGACTGGATTGGTGTACTGTGGTGTCAATAAGGCTAGTTTCCAATCATTAAAATTCATCTTCAGAGGAGTACAAAACAAATGAAAGCGTGTTGAGATACAGCAAGGAATAATGCATTTGTTTTATTTGTTTATTCCCCTCAGCCCCAGAGACGAGTGAATTTTGATAATATTGCAAACTGACCTCTGGAACTTAGGGACTGTTTTTTTTTTTTGGGGGGGGGGGGGGGGGGAATTTCGACCCACTTTTTTGCACCTCTTTGAAATAGCCAATGCCCCAAAACAGTCCCATAGTCCAATCCAACACAGCACTGGCCCAATCTTGCACTCAACATCAGCATCGCCATGTGTTGAAATTTTTTTGATATGTTTACCATGACACTGTAATTTACTTTTCATCGATGTTTAGGCTGTCTGTCAAGCGTTCAAGCCTCAAAGACAAGATATCAATTTCTCAGAATGAAGCCAAGGCAGAGGCAATCCTGCGACAGCATCCTGAGCTGGCTTTCCTGATCAAGGTAATGCAGTTTAGTCTGGTGTCAAATTGCACCTGCCTCTCTAAACGACTCAGTTATGCTACATGTTTATCCATGTCTGTTGTTCATCATTTGCACCCTTGTCCAACTTGTATATGAGTCGTACAAACCTGGGCTTACCAGTAAATAGACTCCCTTGCTACAAGTTCACTCACATTCTGAGTGACCCTAATGGAGTTCAATTTCATCAAGCAATAATAAACACTTGAGGATGAGCCCAAAGAAAACAGCAAATTTTGTATGGGTGACAGCTCACTGTTTCTCATAGGACCCCTCGTTAAGTGTTTTGTTATACCTCCCAACTCTAAAACGGCAAATACCGGTAAATATTTGAATAAAATTAATATTTGGTTTTAACTGCGAAAAAAGTTATTTGCTGGTTGTGGCTTTCCCAAAGTTGTAAGTTACATGACCTGATCGATCATGAGCGAGTTTAGAGTTCCCTAGGGACATGGTTGTTGAGTTTCTTTCGCCTTGCTTTGATGCATGGCATGTGATAAGTCAGTCTCTTTCAGTCGAAAAAAGCGTGTGAGTTTGGAGGTATGACAATTTGTCTCGTTGCCCTCAAACGATGTAAGTTTACAGCTTTAATCAATCATACGATTGATTAATATTCTTTCAATACTCGTATGATTTGAACCACTTAAATCTTACTTTCACGACTTGAACTCTGGTGAAAATTACAGTCAACCTTTAATTATCTCTGTAAGGTCTGGAAAGGCTAGTAATAGGGAGTAAGATAGTGTTTTCTTCATTTCATGTAGAAGGAGACGAAGGCAGCCAACGAGGAACCAATGGCAATGGACGTGAGTGAAGAAGACAGCAAAAGAACATCTAAAGACGAGTCAAGACTAAAACCTAAAAAACAGTCACCTTTACCAGGGAGAAGACAAGGAGAGGAGAAAAGACCACTAGCGGGTAACGATATGACGATGGCAGAAATCTCTATGACAAGAAAATATGAAAGAACTTTGAATGGTCAAACCAAAGTAGTCGGTATTACAGGTCATGAAAGAGCGAGTAACACTGTGGCTGATGTAACAAACAATTTATCAAAAGATGCAAAACCTAGTGAAACTGTAACAAAAGGAAAGGATGTTGCAGGAAGAAAGGAAGAAAGTTTAACAGCAAATGTGCAATATAAAAGCAGGACTGTTACGACAGCGCAGGTTGTACAAGAGAAAACTACATCTAAAATATCTGGTCCGCCTCCTCGGTCTCCAGCGTCAGGTCGCCGTCAGCTGCCAGCTGATCCCTCCCTTAGGTTTCCACAAACGACGAAAGAAAATATCATGATTAAAAGTAGTCACAGCAAACAAGAAGTTGTGGAAAGAAATGAACAAAGAACTCCGTCATCTAAACCTTTATCCGAGCTTAATGTCCACTCTAACACAGCGCAACAGTCTGTTACAGGAATACCTAAGTCAACAAAAACACATGCTACACCGCCAGTACCAATGCCTCGATCTTCTGGAAGCAATAGTGCACCAAATCAGCGGCTATCTGGTACTGCAGGCGCACCTGTAGCCATGCCACGATCGTCTGGAAGCGCAGGGGGAAGGAATCAGTCTCAGCAACCTGACACTTCAGGTTACCCTGATTCTTTCAATAAGAGAAAGCCGAGAGAGTCACGGGAAATTTCGGATGCTGCATTGCATCAGTTAGGTAAGTTTCTTGTAGTCCGTGTATCTCCAGCTCCTTGTCAGTTTGGCGAGAATCTTAGCACCTATGAACCTCCCCTTTTGTAAGATGACTTTTGCGGTTTTTTTCGGTATTCACTACTGAAATTGTAGATCGTTGATTCAACTGGTATGTTTATCGTTGGGGAACAAAAGTTAAATCCATCTGTACGTCAATTGTGCATTGAATCTTTAAGCGACCACAGAGTACAGGGCCACAGAGGTCCACCTTGTCGGAAGGCTTTGAAGAACAAGTCGTATAACAATAGAAGTTTGTATTATTTAACGATACGGTAAGAAGGTAGCCCTGTGCTCTGTAGTTTAACGGAAATGATTTCATTCATGATGTCCGTCTTCTATTTATCACTTGGACATCTTGGGAATGAAATAAGCATTCATATAAGAGGTGTCTGGAGAGATTTAGAATCACTTTTAGGGCATAAGTTAAAGGTCAATTTACACCACGTGACAAAGTTTCCCCTAACGTGTTCTTAATTTTTATTATATCTACAGAAACATAAATAGTTTCATGCAGAAGAATTGTTTTGGACAGTTTCTGTCTGCTTGACAAACTGTGATTTTCAATCGGACGTTTGACGTTTACCGTAACCGTGATTCTAAATCCCTTCTGTAACGAAATTTCAAATATAAACTCATAAGCTTGTTGTTGTAAAACCTTAGCCAAAGACATCAACAGTTCTAAGGCAGTATCACCAGAAGATGTAAAGCTCTCTTCGCAAGCTGTGACAGCAAAATACGAACCCAAACCCACCACACCTCCATCTGCAGTCAAGCGCGACAGTGTACCTGCGACTATTGACGTCACATCTGAGACAAGTCAAGCAAAACAAACATCAGAAGCTAACAATATAAACAGTGATGTGAATGACACATGGGAAGAGCCAAAGAAAACCTTTAAGCAGCCAGTTGATGTCACAGTGGCACGAGAAAAGAAAACGTGCTGCGTTCTGATGTGATAAGTGGACAATGACTTCAATAATTCAGAGAGTGCAAGATTGACATGTTCGTTTGGTTTTCATTGACGAGAAATGATAGGCCGGCAAAATGGTGGAAAGTGTTATACGTGAAGCAATCAGAGGCTGAGTGTGATTGAACAAATCACAGTTAAGATAAAGATTCAGATGGAAGCATTTCAGCAGTTGAAAGCTTCAAAACTGACTTAGCAAGGTTAAGCCAAGTTGTTCTTGAATTAAGATGGTTTGTAGTGATCCCGATTCACTTGTAAACAAATGTCCTCGCTGAAACGTAGATGGAAATAAATTCGAGACCAAGAAGAGCTTTACACTTGATGGGATTAAAGTTTCCCAGACTATAAAAGCCTGGGATTTTATTCGTTAATCCCGACTACAAAGGTCACGAGGAATGTTGTTGGAGTACTGGTTAGGCCAAAGGGAAATTTTAAGTTGATATTTTGAGATTCGTTGCGTGCTGTTGGCAGTAAAAGTGAATAATTCTGGACTAGAATTTTTTTAACTTGTAAATATTCTTCTTTTTAGTTTTGTTTTTTAAATATTAAACGGTTAGGTTTGTAGTCTCTTAACGTCTGGATAACGTAGAAGAGAGAGAAATTGTAAAAAGTTAAAAACGTTTATGGAAACTTCGCGCTGGAACAAATTTTCAAATTAGCTACTTTATCTAGGAGCAATGGTATCCCAAAAATGGTTTTATTTTTCTGATTTATTTTATAATTATAACGAAACCAAGACCTTAATTCGTTAATAAAGTTGAATAAAGAGCGTTTTCACTGACTCAAGGCATGGTTGAAAAAAGCATATCAAGCTTTTCCCAGCGTTGGAAATGTGCAGGTTTTCAAAACAGACTACTTTTGATTTTATTAGTGTAACGCTAGGAAAAACAACGAAATGTGGAGTTAAAACACAAGGTATCATCAAGGTTTCTGTAACCGACCGTGGAACCTCGACATAACGAATCTCTATACGACGAAGTCCTTGGTATAACGAACATATTTGCCAGTGCCTTTGGCCTTTGTTCTATCCAGGTTCTACCGGAGGTGTTCAATAACTGTTGGGAGGTTTTAGATATGTTTTTGTAATACTTCAATCATTCCTAGAGGAATATCGCCACTTATTACAGTACTTATCGTCGAGATGATTCTTTCGGTTTTGTCTCTGTTATTAAAGGGTTACCCCCTTTTTTTTTTATAGAGAAATGTCTTGGAATAAACTATTGGTCTTTGATGGCCCTTCAATCCCTAAAATACAAATTTTGAGCCTGCGGATGAAATCCTTTGTTAGACTATGAACAATCAAATGAAATCTACTGAGCCGGTCTTTCTATTGAATACTTTGTTTGTATACTACTTTCAATTCGTGAGCTCTGGCAACTCTAGAATGTTGAGAGTTGGTTCTCCACAGCACCAAGACTATAGCGGAGTCAATCGAGATCACTTGTTTCTTCATTCAAATAACGAGAAAATATGATTATTAATTGCCTCAATTCTAAGATGTGTAATGAAATGTCACCTTAGTTGTACTTTGAGAGCCCACAAGGATACGGATGCGGGTCCTAAGGAAAGCAGAAGCGAAGGACTTTGAGAAAGTCTAATGAAAAGACGTTTTATTCACTTAAGGGTGACAGATCTAATTTGGCTCCACCGATGAATTAAGCTCAAGTGGCCCACATGGGACATTCTTCTGTGGAGTGGCTTCGTTTTAAACGTCGAACTTTTTATGTTACGAATATAATCCATCAAACACTAATTTATTTTGACTGGTGCATGAAAAGTTCGACGTTAGAACCGGTCCTCATTATCACGGCAAACGGCAAACTTCGGATAGTGCAGGCTTATTTTCTTATTTTAAAGTTGAAAATTTCTCAAGCTAGGGAATGAGCAGACAAACTGACCAAAGAAAATTCTTTTGCACGAACTTGTCATGAAAATACTTTCGTGTAGATGTAATGAAAAGCAAACGATATATATAGGGACATTTTTGTCACGTTGTACAAATTTCCGTTTGCTATACTGAACTTGATTCTTAAGCGATCTAAAAACAGACCAAAATCTTGATTTATTTTCTGCTAAGCAATGAAGTTTCATAATTGATAACAGTGCTTTTTATGGATATATTTTGCACAAGGGATGTAAGATTCAGGTACACAGAAAAGTGAGTTAGACTCGTGCCACTTTGAAAATGTTTGTTTTATTCAATACGTTATCACTAGATCACTGTATTCCCAGCAGCTCAATTTACGTTGTGCAAATGGCTTACTTCATGTGTGAAAATTTTACGTAGATCTGTGGCTTGGGAAAAATGGATTTTCAGAGGTGAATGACAGATTTCTGTGAAAGGCTGGTTATCACGTACACGAAAGCATGAGCGTAGTGTGGGATCGAGAGAAGGAAAATGTTCCGTAGGCTTATCCTATTGTCCACGTAGTTTTCTAATGCTATGCATATGTCAAGAAAACCAACAACGTGGTTTCCAGGGTCTCTACTCTTTCCGTACCCTCTGGGGTGGTTTCTGGGGGGTGGGAAATTGGGATGAGATTGGTATACCAGCCTTTATTCCTTCTACCCTTGGATTTTTTACCCTTAAAGTTGGGTCAAAGCTATAAGCAATGAGACCTTGCAGAAAAGCATTGACAAACGTTCTTTCCTCAATTGTGCGGAGACGTTTATTTTAAAATTCGTTTGGAAGACTAAACTTGCAGTCTATGAATGTAATAATTATGTTCACACTTGCCTGTTCAGTTTTATAAGAGCAAGCAGGGCTTTCGGTCAACACGACAATGATCGTAAAAGAGTACTCTGCTAACTGTCTACAGAAGTGTTTCGTACGTAACACAACAAACAGTAGCCTGTGCAAGGCTCTCGGTCAGTGTGGACGAGCGACAAAAAGCGAGCGAGCAGCGAAAAAAGAGCGTAGGTGGCGAAAAAGCGAGGGAGCCTCACGCGGCTTTTTGCACTTTTTTCTCGATCCGTTCTCCCCACCATTTTGGAGCAGGGAACAAGCTAAACAAACAGCGTTCTTCTAAGTTAGCATTTTAATTGACCCTAGGCTCTTGGTCTAAGAGTTCAACACAGTGATACTTTACAGGCTACAAAGCGTTTGCGCGTACAAGTGCCTGGCTGAATTTACATTGTGATCAATAACTCCTACAATAAAAAAAATGTATAAAACATATCTAAATAGAATATAAGAGATCAATCTCACTAGGTTGTTTCTCACTACTTTTTGGTGTCCAGCGCCATTAGCTATATTTAGCCCTGCCAGATAACAACTTTGTGAATCTTCGCGAATTAGAGAATGTGACAATTAGCAATTAATGAATGAGGCTGAGTAGGATATGAAGAATTAAGTTATCATTCAAGCATAACCTCAACGACACATAAAAATTCTACCTGACCATCAGTGATACGCTTTCAGTTTCAGTACAAGGGAAATGGACGATAAAAGAATAGGGAGTTTAACCAACGACGACCCAATGGCAACGAGAACGGCAAAAAACATCTTGGCATGCAAAATAACAACTTTGCACTTGCACGTGCAGCACGCTTTTTTAACATTTCTTCATCCTAATTTAACGCATTATGGAGGACGTGAACACGGACAGTGATTTTCATTTTCTTTTATCTAAACTTACATATGGTCCTTTAAAATTCAACTCCAGAAAGTTAGAAACAGCGCGATTTTACTCTTTAAGTGACTTTTTCGCTGCCTTCAACGTCGTCGGTTACATCAGCTCCCAAATGAATATACGAGTGACTACTGCCAACTGCTTCACTAATTTCTATTCTCTATGGAAGGGTCAACTGTCGCTTCTCCAAGTTACTTCAACTTCATCCGTTCTAAACCTGCGGAAAAAAATACAATTATTTTCACAAAGTTCAACAGTAAGAAGCCTCTATAACCGCTATCAAAGCAACTACATTAAACGACCATTCGATCAGGACAGGCAAAAATCGATAACGTGATTTATCAGTGGCAAGCATATAGTGGAGGCAGGGGCAAATTATTGATCGTTTTTTAGGTATGCACTTAAAAGTATGACAGTAATTTATTTGATAATAATAAAGAGAAACAATTATAAGCTACATGACTATCGTGCTTGTAAGTACATACCTAAAAAGCAACAAAAAACCCAGATCATCGTGCAGTGTCACAAAACATTTTGCAGCAATATCAGTTACAGTTGTTTGAAGCTTGAATAATTACAACTAGTAGAAGTAGAACTTTGCGTGCTCTGAATGATCTTGACGCATGCTGCTATAATCACATAGCCCGAGTTGCTTGAAAAAAGATCAGCTAAGCTGACGCACTGATTTTTAAACATTTCTTCTGAGCATACCTCTGTGTACATGTAGATTCCTCTAGTGGAGTTACATGTCCTGCTCGGAACATCTCCCAACCTGCCTGGGCTATCATTGCGCCATTGTCTATGCAAAATCTGAGAATATTTAATATTTTAATTATTGTAGAAATAAATCGCGCCAAGTAAGGTGATCGTGATTCAGGAATCAGACAAATTTTCGCATGATGAATGTGGAATCTGCAATATGGGAAATTTTCCACGGTGGAATACGTGACACTAGGCCTTGAAATCTGGAATCCAACTCAAGGAATATGGAATACCGGAATCCAGAGTGTGGAATCCACAATCCACGACTGTTTTGGATTACATAACATGGAGCGAAATAAACCACAAAATGTCAGAATTATAAAAGGTGATTATCAGTCACTGGAAACATTATGACGCTAGTGAGGATTTTTTTTACAAATAAACACATTTCACCTTTCATCTGTAGCATAAAGTTTGGCTCCCCTCTCCTTAGCCATGATACCTGAGGCAACGAGAAAAAAGACCATGAAAGGCTAATGCCACTGAAGAAAAGTTTTGATAACAAATAAATCCTAATCTAAAAGTGGATTATTTTTTTATCTCTAGCATTAACTAGTTTGTCTCTAAAGGTAAAAAAAATCAAACATCAAACTGCAGATCTGCTTACAGAAGAAAAAACATTATGAGAATATGCTATCTGTATCTTTAAGTCTTCCCTTATGCGAGACCAAGAAATTAATGATTTAATCCGTAAAAGCCATAAACTGTGACTACTTAACCGCTGACTGTTCCCTGTACACATAATCCCATGTGGGAGATTTGAACAGTATTAGATTTAGATTTAAATTTAACCCATTCGCCCCTGAACCGCCAGTAACCGCCCGTGCGAATCCACGTCCTTTCTAACCCTTGTGACGTCATCAGTTTTAACGGTCAAGGCAACTTTGTCCGCTAACTTATGCAGAGTGAAGAGATCTTTTAAACCATACCAGAACGAGCACAATTCAGTCAAGGACACCGGAGAAAACGGCAAAAAACCATGCAAGGTTGACCTGTAAATCTCCATGAAAATCTTGTTCCATTACCCACCTACCTTTCCTTTCACCTAATCCTAAGATCTTTAAAGCTTCCCTAAAAACTCTTCCCATCAAAATGAAGCCTACTAAATGCCCAGCAAGAGAAAAAAAAATGAGCAAGAAAAGCGAAAAAAGAGGGGAGGAGAGAAATGTCGAAATTTTGCTTTCTGCGCATGCCCGAACTTCGCAAGCTGATATTTTGCTTCTGGATCAGAAGGCCGTGAAGAGTACGACCGGTAAACGGGTTTGTGGTAAGTTTTAGCTCTTTATAGCATGACAGTGACCAGAAAACCACTCGACTAGCTTCAAAACGTGTTTTTCAGCAAAATCTCCAGGAGTGAATGGGTTAAAGAGGAGAAGGATCTAGACCTAAAGATGAGTGGCTTGCACAATATTAAGGCTGTACCCTAAAAAAGGATTGAAGGCAGCTTAGTGCTCTGAAACTGTGGATGCCAGGGCGTCCAGTGTATAATTTTTAAGATTTGCTAGGGCACCTTCCATTCAACAAAAATTCCAGTTAGAAATTTCAGAAATTTCAAGTACCCAATGGAATGATACATTCCAGTTGCACAGATCTGACCCAAGCCACCACGCATTTGGCTACTGTTTTTTGTAAGCAGGATACAAAAGAGCGGGACTGGAGACAACAATTTTGTCAAATGGAAAGGGACACTTCAGCCTGACTGACCGAAATAACCAGACCGGTCAAAGTGGACCACCTTTAAAGCGGGTCCTAAATATTCTGGTTGGACCAAACCAAAATGAACCGCTCCATTTGATGTACAACCGAATTTTCCAGACTTTTGGGTTGAATGGAAAGCAGCCCTAGTTGCCAAAGGGGCACAAGTGAGGCACCTGCAGGGGCCACCGTGTGCTGATAGAACACAACCCTTAATATCTGGGCCCTACTGGCCTTGCTTTTGGTTAAAAATGAAGGCTCTCCTCACTCCTCACCACTGCAAATAGCAAGGTCATGACAGTGTGGTACAACATTACTGTTAAAAGTCAACTGATGCATCACGCATCGTGATCTACTGTGCTATAACAGGTATAAAAATAATTGAATCCAACTTTAACTTAGCTTACCCATCATTTCCTGTAATCTCTTGTTGCCTATCAGTAACAGAATATAAATATGTCAATACCACATGTAGACCCTGACTTGAGGGATAATTTTCTGGGTTCATGTTTGGGAATGAAATTATGGATTCATGCATGTAATACAAATGAATTTATGATGCAACATAAAGTAATGCGGTAAGGTCATCTCAGGTTTAAGGGGGTGTTTACATGACAGCAGGGTGACTTTCACCCCGGAGAGAGTTCACTCAGGTTCCCTCTCATGGCTCTATATTTGTTTACATGATACCACCACAAATTTCATGCTGGCGCGAGTCACCCTGGCATGAGTTCACCCCAGTTCTTGTACCGGGGTGAGAATTTCACTCTGGTACAAAATCTCGCAACGGTGTCATGTAAACACGAAACGACCACCCGTTTCAGTGTGAAATTGGTCTGCCGGTAGACTGGAATGGGTAGCACATGCGTAATGTTCACGATTTTGAATCACATGTGCATTTTATCAACATGAAGTGTACCTTACAAAAACGAGATGTGAAATGACCCAGTCATCATGTAAACGCAATATGAAATCAAAAAGTCATGTCAGTACGAAAGTCGCGCCGGTGCGAGTTTTGTCATGTAAGCACCCCCTAAAAAGGCAGTAACAATGTTACAGAAAAGCAGGCACAAAACTAAGAACATCACAAAAGTTCAATTATGCCCTTTTAAGAAAACAGGATAGTGGGCCTATTACAATAATTATAATAGGCCCACTATCTTGTTTTCTTAAAAGGGCATAATTGAACTTTTGTGATGTTCTTAGTTTTGTGCCTGCTTTTCTGTAACATTGTTACTGCCATTTTAGGGGGTGCTTACATGAGAAAACTCGCACCAGGGCGAGCAATTATTGCTCGCCTTCAATCCCCAAGATGGTTCAAAATCACATTGAATCAGAAGAAAAATTTAAAAATATATTTTGGCTAGTAGTGGAAAGAAATTTGTAGTAAATGTAGTAAATAATATTAAACCACATGAAAAATTTTTGTATATTACTCTAGCCTACAAAATAACTTAAAAATCACTCACATCCCACTCCACCAACAATAAGAACCTCACTGGACCCACAATGAGCCATCGCTCTTTCTGAAAATAAGGCACACAGAATTGAACAAAGCAAACAACATTTTGAAGGATCTGAATTGGAGTTTAGAGTCTCTTTTTCCCACCACTAACCTCTCCCTTGTCAAGAGCTGGACTACAAGCCACTTTTGTAAATATTAAGCCTCAACTGCAGAAGGATTATGAGGCTTACACTGTAGAGTGCTTTTCTGTGGGGAGCCTCGCACTGTTCTAAGGCAAACAAACATGTACACAAAATACAGTACGTTACCTGTGGTTTCTACCAACATGGCAAAAACTGTTTCCTGAAAAAAGAGGAAACAAACCTTTTAACTTCGAACCAAACAATTCTATCTTGTAATAACACAAATTCCGATAGCCTTGTTCAATTTACAGTATTTTAGTAGCATAATTTATTATTTTTCTGATTGCCGAGACTTTTAAGTCTGTGAAGCAAATCCTTTGGTGTAACCACACAATTTTTAAATTACACAGTCTGATTCTTGAAAGTAAGTATTTATTTGAATATTTCTCCATCTCTGATTAGCTACTAATCCCTCAGCTTATTCTTCATAAACTATCAGCTGAAGCTGAACAAAATGTTTTTTGGTAGAGGTTTCCATGGCTATTATTCCCTCACTTATGTCAGTCACTAACCACAAAAAGGGAAAAACAGCATTAACTGTGGACAACTGACATCATGCAATAATGGCAAACTTGTTCCCCGATTCTTCTATCTTCCTCCCTTTTGATTCAGTTTAGCAGATCCGGAGAGCAGAAATGGATGAAAATTTGAATATGCTTTTTAAATTTTAATGACTAAAGGTGTTATGACAGTGCATTGTATCACAGAGCGCAAATAAAGCACATTTTTTCAACATTATTTTAGACCTCTGCAACTTTCATTATTTTTTTAATTTGGCTTTTTTGTATGATATGAACAGTTTTGTTATATGAGACTTGAAGTTGTTATCCACCTTGGCCTACAGCCTTAGATGACACCTCCTTCATCATAATAAGTTTTCATATCATACTCAGCCTCAACCGATAATATTGTTAAATATGCTTGTTACCTGAAGGGAAAAACATAAGTCTTCTGGTGTACAATCACCTGATTCAAGCAGTTTAGGTGCCATACTCTGATATAATAAATAACATTAAAATAATATCAATATCAAGAATGATAAGAAACCACAAAAACAGATGTTGTTTTGGACCACTTGATTGAGTATGTTGTGGTTCAATTTTATCCTTGGTTTAAATTTTGTTTTCGTGCATGGTAATGTATGAGACAAAAAATATAAAATTTAAACCAAGGATAAAATTGAACCACAACATATATATTCAACATTGGTACAACAACAGATCCATACTTCAATGTAAGACAGAATTCCTGAAAATGACACATCCATTCCTTTTACAGTGTAAGGCAAATCTATAAGTTTCTTCCCTCTGAAAAATGGAAAACACACAAATAAAACAAAATTTCCATTCAAAACTTATGATAATCTGTTTCGAGCACAAAATATGGTGAAAGAAAAAAATTTTCAGAGAATGCATGTACCTTTTAGCCATCTGCTCTATGTTGTAGCCAGGGCTTGGATCATTTGATAACTAATTAATATC
The DNA here is from genome assembly GCA_038088405.1 of Porites divaricata. Lineage (NCBI taxonomy): Eukaryota > Metazoa > Cnidaria > Anthozoa > Scleractinia > Poritidae > Porites > Porites divaricata. Next base: position 7,615,627 of record JBBMOI010000016.1, on the reverse strand, counting down.
AAGACAAGATTATTAATGTTTTGCACTGCATTATTCCTGTTTATGTAAATCAATAATATTATTATCCAGAAAGTTGTCTAATCTACTGAAATAGTTATGTTTTGGTATTAAGAAACTCTCAGTCCCAATTGAAGATGTTTGTGTATCAATGAGTCTGTGTGGTCGAGTCCCTACTACAAGACTCTAAAACCAAGGTTTAACAGGCTTCAGGACAATAAATTAATTTACTGGAACATTAAAATCAAAAGTCCATACCCCACCTTCAACACCCTAGCAAATCTATCCAGGCAGTTGCCAACAGCAATGTCAATAGTCTCTCCAAATATACGATAACGTCGCTCCAAGTAAGCTATAACTTGCGTGTTACCACCACTCACATACAGAACAGCGGGGTTAACAGCGCCTGTCACAAGTCGCCCCATCTCTATGTGTCCTATGCAATGATTGACAGCTACCAGTGGTTTCTTCCATAGCTGGGCAACTGTCCTAGCAACTATTGCAACTGATACTAGAGGAGCTCCCATACCAGGACCTAAAATTTAGATTTAATGGTTTAACCCATTAAGTCCCAATAGTGTCCAAGATCAATTTTCTCCTTACAATTATCCATACACTGTAAAGAGATAAGTTATGAGAATCAATAAAATGATCACCCAAGAGAAAATACTTTGATCTTTGACCAAATTCTCTCAACTAATTCTTTAAGGAAATGTATGAAGATCAGTTTGGAGAATTTGTATGTGGATACTGGGGCTTAAAGGGTTAATGTCGATAATAAAAACCCTGATAACAACAATGGTACTGGTAATAATAAACTGATCTCATTATATTAGTCCTCAAACTGTCTCCATATACTTTGTATGGTACTATTGAAGAAAGCTTTCTTAAAACCCAATACATAATTATTAATCTTTGACACACTATTTTTAAACCTATCTACCTGCCTCACCTCTTTGTGCTCTGTTACATTTAAGGCCTCCACAGTTCTCCTGCCAGGGGCTTCCACTGTGGCCAGCCAGCCCCTGGATAGAATACTGCCCCCATGGCTGGCAAATCCCCGCAACCAAGCCATGAGCCCCATCATTCCAGGCACCCATCACACTGATGAAACAGTGCAAGGAAGAAAAATAAGGGATGGGAAGTGGGAAGGAGCTAAAGCAACTGTTCCACAGACCACTGAACAAATGCTCAATGAAGAACTCAAAGATCCAGCAGTGTACAAAGCTACTATGTACCATGTGTGCCCGCATTTATCGGATTGATGGCTGGACGCCTGCTAAGCTCATGGACTGCTTGGCTGCTAAGATCGTGAACCGCTTAACCGCTAAGCTTGTGAACTGCTCGACCACTATGCTTGCGAACCACTTGACTGCTAAGCTCATGAACTGCTTGACCACTAAGCGTGTGAAACACTTAACTGCTCAGCTTGTGGTGGTTAACTTAGTTAAATTACATTTAATCAAATTTTCTGGCTTCTTAAATTATCTTCAGACTGTCAATGACTCCTTTCTCTGTCTCAATCTCTACCTTTTACCTTTAGTGTAGGAGATGCAGTCAATCTCTTGAGGTGTGATGTTCGCTTCTTTTAAAGCTCTGAAAGGAAAATGTACAGTTATGAGTTACAGTAATAATTGTTTATATAAGAAGACACCATCAGATCTTAAGCAAAGAACTAAGGCAAATAATTGATCTGTCAGACAGTGGCAAATCGCGACATTTTGCAATAGCCGAGTTCAACAATAATTGTTTTATCATTCGATCACTGTGTTTTGTTTTTTAATGAATATCCCCAGGAAGTGAAGCGATCTGGATTTTCATGCAAGAGTAATTGCTAGAAGGAGAAAAGCATGGTACATTTTATGCATGAGCAGAATATTATTTGTACCCAAACACAAATAGATGACATTATGCATGAGCAGGCCATTATTTGTAGGCAGTTATTTTCAGGTCATGTAGTGGGAAAAAAAAATTTGCTTCGAATGGTTAAGTTTGTTAATGTCTAGACAGTGATGAGGAAATATGCATCTTGAATCATCTTTAATAAATGAAAAAAAAAAAACATAATCCCCAGGGAAGGGGTACTTGACATCAGTGTATTCCCCCTGGGAATTAAGCATTTTCACTTGACCTCATGTCTGCCATGTTGGTGTTCCAAACCAGTCCTGTGGAGATTGAACTGTTTTCTTATGTAAAAACTTTCTTTTGTTCCAATAATTTTGTATAGCTGCTGGCCATGTGAAATGGCAAATCCCCCTGGGTATGCCCAGCCCCCCTATCGCGAAGCTTAACATTGACTGTTGCATCATTATTTTGAGCTCTCCTACACCAGTTCCACTCGGACACCAACCTCGTTCTCAGGTTCTCTCTCCTACCCGTTGGGTAGGGACGGGTAGGAGAGAACCCTGGGAACGAGGTTGCTCGGACACAACTTACCTTTTTAAGATATCAATAATATTTTCACGGTGGTGTTTCGCAGTATCCCTTGGTAAGAACCCTAAAGTAAAAATTTGTACAGTTATCCTTTACATACATGTAACTTACATTAATATAGCACTTTCGCTGAGATTTCCGTACACCCCCCATGCATGCAAAAAGCTGCCATACTATTTTACACAAATAGACATGTATGCATAAAACATGTACGGGGCTGTACGGAAATCTATTTCTTTAACTCAAGTCTCGCGATAATGGAATAATATAAGCTTAGAGCGAAGCTTGTTTTGTTTACACGTGCTGCATCAGATACCTTCTCCCGGCGGAGTGATGTATGTTGTACGGACATTGGAAAGAACGACTCCATCTTTGATGATACCAATACCCAGCTTATTTGCACTGCCTTCAAATCCAATGGCGATTGTCATACTGAGCGAACTTATAAATAAAAGACACCAAAAACTTAACAGAAGATTAACCTATCGAAAGATCGCCATTTTGTATTCTGACTAGAGCCCAGTATTTTTTCAGCCAGTGCGCAAAGCTACATGGGTAATGTGTTTGAGCACAATGCAAGGGTCCTGTGACTCGTGCACCACAGGATCACCAGGATCTGGATCCAATTATAACCAACTGCACTACCAAAATCATATCGCTCCCACCCAAATCTCCACAAAATGGCTTTTTTCATCCATCCCTATTCACTCTTTTGGACTGCTTCCTCTTTTTGCATTCAAGAGTCAAATGACATCTACATATTCAGAGTTAAAGAGAGAAGGGCTATTGGCAAAACCTGGATCAGATCAACTGGCTGTGACTTGCTTAATGGCGTGAAATGTTAGGGAAAGTATTACAGGGACTGATCCGATCCAGTCTGGTTTTATCTACTAGGTAGAAGTGTGCAACCGAGGCCCCTCACCCACCCTTCACACCCTGATCCTGATTAAGACAAAAATAATTTTGCAACCTTGTTTACGAGATGAGACCTATTTCATGACCCTGATTCATTTTATTTGGCATACAATCTTTTTTTTCTATAAGAGTATATTTTACAAGAATATTGAGGCTGACAAGTTGACTCAATTTTGTGTTTGAAAATCTCTAAATACAGTACAATTCATTTTATGTTTTCACTAAAAAGCAAGAACACTGGTAATTGAAACCCAAATACAGTTTAAAGCCAGAATACCATAAGCTAAAATTTATGATACTTCAAGAATATTTTCATCCTAAAATCAACAGAAAAATAAGAATATTCAGCCTGCCCTGGGCCAGAAAAACAACATTCTTATATAACAAGAAGAGAGTACAGAATTAAAACTAACATCATGGTCGAATAACTTTGGGCTTATGGTGTGCCTTCTTTATAGATACTATTTATTGACTAGAGAATTTGAAAGCATTAAATTTTGTGTCCAGAATTTGAGGATATGGAGGACCAGTTAAAGATAAATCTTTGGAAATTACTAAAATTTTAGGCAAAAATGGAGGGCTTGGTGGAGGCTGTCCCTGAATGGGGTGGGGTGGGGGGTGTACTTCCTTATATAAGCCATAAAGGTATGTGCCGCCCCAAAAGGGTAAGAATTCCCAGGAGTACTCCCCGGGGCTGCCCCACCGTCCGCCAGTGAAATTACAGCAGAATACTTAATACTTGCAACTTTGGATGAAGGCAAGTTATAAAAGGAAGAATCATTAGTAACAAAACAAAGAGACCCATCAAGATCCTACAGATTGCTTCTTCCCCTCCAAAGTAAAAATGTTTGTTTGAATTGTTTGTTTTGTTCCAAACCACCAATCATCAAGTATTCTTCTGTTAATCTTTAATAAGACTGTCAACATTAAAAAATAAACAATAATTGTTTATTTTAAAATAATTATATATGATATATTTTTTTCCATATTATTCAATATGTCCATACAGTAATTGATCTAATTGCTGTCATACCTACACATAATCTTTCATTGTGCAACCGCTTATGGCGCTACAAATTAATGTGCGTTATGTCTATACTATTTGCCAACAGAAAAGTTGTTTCACTTTTTTCAATTCCCCCTTCACAGTAACAATGCCCATTGTTGTCTAGAGATGGCTTACTATCCTTTTGCATTGTAGAAAAATGGCTCGAAATGATGATGATGGCTTCATCTTACTGGTGGTTCATAATTTATTTTTATAGGTTCTTTCCAATGATGGCCCCGTGATAGCTCTATGATGGCCTATGCTGGTGTGATGTTGCTTGAGGGACATTGGTGGTCACCAAAGAATCTGAGTTCTTCAGCTAACTTGTGGATAGCTTAGAGTTTTTCTGCTACAAGAGAAAACCAATTTTCTCTTTGTTTAAACTTGACTCAGACTCCTCTTTCTTGAGAACTTTTAAGAGTTCTTTGTTCAGCTTTTTTCCAACTGAACCAGCAGTCTAAAAACAAAAGAAAATCCCAAAATTGTGAAATACCCAGAAAAATATAAAAAACATGTGAAGTGAATGCTTAAAAGGTATCATTACATGGACACAAGGAATTTTAAGCTACAAACAAACTACAGTAAGGACAAAAGAGTTGACTCTAGATCTTTTTCTCAACAGCATAGAACTTCCTTAAAGGCATTTTAGAAATAATTGTTAAATCATGTTGATGAGTTGCAGAATATACAGTGTGATAAGTAAATACATCAGCATGTTTAATACAACCATCAACTTAATATCCCTCATGTCTGACCGCCAACAAGACACGTAAAGTCTTGTTGGTTTGAAAAATGAGGTTAACACCCTAAATAATTCCTTACATGTGCAGGGTTAATAATTTTTTTCAGAATTTGCACATGGTGTGGTTCACACAAGGTCTTTCAAAACATGTATGTGTGCAGAAGAACATGCCAGCCATCTATTAAGGACATTGAAGGACCTACACATGCAGGGCTCCTGGCCAAAGCAAAAGAAAAACAACAACAACATTTTGCTAAGTGCCATGGCAATAACCCTGATGTTATAAATTAATTAAAAGCACTTTCTTGCCTCAATCATCTCAAATATAGAGTCAGCATCCAGAGCTCCCTGGCCAACCTTCTGCATGGCACAGATGTTGTTTTCTCCATTTACTGACACCAGGAGCTGAACAAGACTACAGGCTTCCTCTTCAAGACTAGCATCCACAACATGACAATGGCCAATCTAAACACAAAATGACGCTACAGTGAAAAACCCCAAAACCTTTCAAATACAGATACTGAAAATCATAAGGTCCAAGATTAGAGCTTGTTTTCCACAGACTACATTGCATCGCTACAAGAAAAGGTGTTACTTAAACAATGTTGATGAGCTGCAGAATACACATTGTGATAAGTAAAATACAGTAATATCAGTTTGTTTAATACATGCAGCCATCACGTTAATATCCCTCACGTCTGACCACCAACAAGACAAGTTAATACTTGCTGGTTTGAAAAATGAGGTTAACGCCCAAACTAAATAAAATTAGTACAGCCTGACTAATTATAAATTAACTTCTAAAAGTTAAGATCACACAGCACCAGTGATTTTGTTACAGTACCTCTGCATCCTGCATCCCTGACTCATAAAATTCCTAGGCTTAAAGACGCAAAATAAATCATGGCATGTGAAGATTGATTGATCGATTGACCGATTAATCGATCCATGTGTTTTTTTTAGAAACATCCTGTTTGTGTAATTTCTGTGGCAGTTATTATCATATCCCTAGTGGTTTGTGTTCCCTCACCTGGGAAACACATATCCCTAGTGATATGTGTTCCTTTACCTGGGAAACACATATCCCTAGTGGTTTGTGTTCCCCCACGTGGGAAACATATGGCCGTTGTTTAACGACGCACATTTCTTGTAGCCTTTGTTGTGCTATAAAGTAGCAGGACTATGTTTCAAATTCAGTATACTGTAGTAAAGAGTTTTGGTCCAAGCATTTTCAATTTCGGATTCGTTGTTTTTTTAACTGGGACTCATTAGTTCTAGACTGAGACATTTTTCACAAAATGAGTCCCAGCACTCACCATAACTATTTGTAACAAAATCACTGGAGTAGGCCGACAGTCACAAGAAGGGCAAGGAACGAGGGCGGAAGCCTGAGCGAAGGAGACTCTAATCTCCATCCCACTTTCTTCTCCTTTTTACCATCAATAAATTCATAATTTACTATTTTGCTTGCTGTGCATACCCTGCAAGCAGAGGCTACATTTTCACTGTATGACTGAGTCGGCGTGCGAAAAGTAGCCTCTGCCAACAACCATTCAAATCTATCCAGAAAACTGGACAAATAAACTTAAAAAAAAAGGTTTTTTCCTGTTCTTGACTGGTTTAGAGCATTGCGTGAGTCTTGTGTAGCAGATCAGAGTGGTCGCATTTTTTTTATTCCCGCGAAACTCGCGCCATTTGACAACAAACCTGACCATTAATTTTGGTTATGAATTGCGTGACAAATTTCGCGCATGCATGATAGAAAATTGAACGGTTGTCAGTAGAGGCTACTTTTCGCACCCCAGCTCACACAGCAAAAATGTAGCCTCCGCTCGTAGGGTAGCTGCGCATGGCTCTGAGGAAAGAAGGACAACTGCTCATGGTCAAAACAGTTATTATTGACGGCCACTTGAGCAGATATAACAAACACCTCAAGAAGAGTTTCATGTGATGTCCAAACACCTCAAGTTCATGGTTCAACCATTTCACTTGTAGCCTACGTTAGTGCTGTAATAATAGGGGCCAGATTATTTGTCCCTCCCCATTTTTAATCTGTGGACAAAATTCTGGGGTGTTACCATTCAAATGAGTTGAGGACTACCTCTTGCAGGGAGATTATTATTACACGAATAACAGTTTTCACCATAATTATAACAACAGGGAAAAACTGTACCTTGCTCATTGTCACTGTTAAAGGAATTGAAGAAACCTCCAACCTTGTACAGTCATGTGGATCATCTGATATTTCAAGTTCTACCTCTCCTTCATCTGTTGACACAGCCACATTTGGAATTCTATGTAAAATAAGAACAAAATAACATAGTGAAAATCAAGATGGTTTGCTAACAAAATGTCAAAATGTCACCATGACGCAACAAACAAAATGTCAATAATAAGTAATAAATTTTGAGGATAACATCATGTTTAGACCTGGTATTATAAAGGGCTGCTTTCACTGCCATGGACAGGGAATCAAACAAGTTTCCTCCGCATTCCAACACCTAGAACATATTATAAAAACACTTCATTAAGAAAGCCATACAAGAAGATAACAAGTCTGGCGATTTTTGAAAAAAATCTTGATTTACTTTAATGTCAGTGAGAAAAGAAAAATAAGATTTACTTGGTTTAATCATCAATGTGGTGGAGCAACTTAAAAGTACAGTGTGATAACATAGTTCTTCAAAAGACAAGAATTTCCAAAATAAGGAGTGAGGTAGAGAGGCCATGTGCATTAGAGAGTGAGGTGGCTGCAAGTGCCATACCGTGATAATCAAATCCCAATGAACGTAGATCATTCCCAAGCAAAATTGGTGTGTTTGGACACTTTAGAAAACAGCTAACATTTCAAGGTGCCACAACTGGTTTTATTGTGAAATGACATCTGAGAAAAGAGCGAAGAAATTCCATACAGATGATGCCAGATCTCAACCTCGTTCCCAGGTTCTCTCTCCTTAGAGAGAACCTGGGAATGAGGTTGGCCAGATCTGGGTAGTGACACATCATCTGTATGGAATTTCTGTGCTCATTTCTCACACATCATTTCATGGGAAAAACAGTGGTGGCTTCTCAGCCTTAGCTAGACACTTTGAAGGCCAATGGATTTTGCATGTACAGTCGAACCTCGCTATTTCGAACTCGGTTAATACGAAGTTCCCGCTATTTCGAAGGAAGATCGAATTCCCTTGGATTTACCCTTATGTTTTCAGTCATTTTCTATATTCAGCTATTTCAAAATCGGTTATTTCGAATTCCCTGCTATTTCGAACTCATCGTTCAGATTTCCCTACTACCTTAAATCAACCCCGTTATTTCGAACTTGTCAAAAACAGACCACGTACATAAGAGCACAGCTGGAAATGTATTGCATTTTATTTGGGCTTGACTCATGTGCATTGTCTCTCTAAGAAATTCCAGCTGTGTTATTTATTCATGATCGACAAAAGTATTAGAAAAAACCAAAAACAACAGAACATTCAAAGATTTTTCAATGCAACAGCATCTGCTGATTTATGCGACATATAACTACTTTATTTTTATTTAATCAGTGTCTTTCTTCATACTGTACTGTATTTTATTAAAAAATGATTCATTGTTACGAATTTTACGTTTCCCCGGTTATTTCGAAACCCCGTTCTTTTGAACTTTTTTCCATTACCCTCGGGACTTCGAAATAGCGGGGTTCGACTGTGTTACCATGGAAAACATTAAAGTAATTTATACTTTTACAACAAATGACATCTATTTACTAACTTTTCTTAATCATGTTATTAATCATAACATAATTATTATTATACAAATGTCAGTTAATAGGCTTGCTTACCAAAGCATCAATATACAAAACCCAACACTGTTTTCCAGGAAGAATACACAGTGAGTGCAGATCAATGGCTGATTTATGATTGTATGCTCTCTCTAAAGATTTTGCAAGCATTGCTCCAAGCTCATCACCTCCTCTTCCTTCAAATTCAGGGGAAGCATTTGCAGAACTTAAGGAGAAAATGCAACAGGTCAGTCAAGCATCCAAAAGTACAGAAGAATGTAAGATCAATGAGTGGGCTTCACTTGAAAAGATGAAACTTTTAAACAACATTATTATGCATGAAAATCTAACCGATTTTTTAAAAATCAAGCTAACAAAATTTGCAGTCATTTGGGTGAAAAGGCACCAAAAGGTAGGTTTCTTAAAGGGACACAGTCAGCTGATGCACATGCGCATTAGATACCATTTCTTAGCTGATTTGCATGTCACAAGAAACACATGAAACAAAAGCGTAACTATCCGGAATACTCTAAACAAACCCTGTAGAGCTGAACTAGTTACAAGCCGAAATCGTGACTATAGGCCCTAAGCCACATCAGAGCACTCATTTTTTTTATACATATACCATTGAGAATTCACCGGTGGATTTTTCCAGGGAAAGCCAAAGATCGACAAATGCTTGAATCTGATTTCGAACATTAGTAGAGGTGAGAAATTGCACGAAGTCTGAATCATTGTCGAAGGTTCATGGTTGAGAAAGCTTGATTTTCCATAACGACTATTTCCTCGCCAATGTTACTGATTCATTTCTCTTGTTATTTTGGTAAACGAAGGCGATTTCTCCCACCCGGTGCATAAGCGTTTCTCACCTTTTCTGTTCATGTCCCTTTGAATACTGTTTTTAACCAAATGTGATAAAATAATGTAATAGGACGAGTAAAAGTTCCTCAAAAAGAGATTTTCAGTAAAAGATCGAGGATCGAATGAAACAATAGGCAGGATTGAAGCGGATTTCTACATGTATCCGACATGTAGATTTGATTTCAGGTTGAGGTAAACGCTTTTCAAACCAGGCAAAAGTAGTGTCCAGGTCAGCGCGGTCCCATAGCTGACTGTGTCCCTTTAAGCCCAAGAAGCTCCAAAATGACAGTAACAGGAAAAGGAAAAGAGAAAAAGTATGAGTGAGTAGAAGGAAAATCTTAATGGAACTAGAATAAGGGAACTTGTATCTTAATGATGATAAATATAGAATTAAACAACTCACCAATCAACAAAAAACTCAACATAGCCCTGGTCAGGTTTCTGTATGCGAGGTTCTCCGATTTCTGCTTTAACTCCAACCAAAACATCCGTTTTAGACTATAACAAAACAAAGTATTGGACTCCAGACAAACTGCATGTGTGAGTAGCCTGTGTAGCATATTGGCTTTGGTCGGGTGTACTGGTGAGTGGCAAAGCTATGAACCAGTGGGAGCCCCAATCTCACTGCGGGTTAACTGCCCTTGCCTGCTTAAGCTTGTTTGTACGCCTGACCAAAACTGCCATGCTATGCAGGCTATGTAAACCCCAAACCCACCCCCATACTGTCTTGAACAATGTGGGGATTTGCAAGGACCTCATTTTGAACACTAATATGTCCTATACACTCTTTCATTAGAATAGCCAGAGGTGAAAGGGTGAAAGAAAAAAGTCTTATGCAAATCATTTCTACATATAAGTTTAAGAGAAAGCCATCTTCTGCTGTTACTATAACCTATTTCAAGAAAAAAGCAGGCTCGTGACAAATCCCCACTCAAAACCCTTAAACCAGGGACTGATAAATAAAAAAGTCCGCCACCACCAGCCAATCAGCAAAATTAATTATGTGACTTTTTATAAGTCCCCTTCATTTCCCCACTAATACTAACATTATCCCAGGGTGATGGTGGGGTGGGGAGTACACTGACTCCTGCATTTGGTTTTAATCGACTTGTTTGCTGTAAGTTTTAACGGCCACCCTCTATTTTTAAGTAATTATTTGGACAAACCTTAAGGTGTCCATAAATCCAGAAGTATAGAGGAAGGGGTTGTATGACTTTTGGTTTCTTTGAGGCCTAGAGATTGCTCGCGACAAAGAGATGTCTGATATCATAATTGACTATACAGTGTAAATCTTAAAAGTTGTGCCTGAAATTAAGCTCAATAACTTTGGAGCTCATAAAACTTACAGAACTTAGCAAGGCCAAAAAAAAAAATTACCAATCGAAGTCTCGCAGATCCACTTGTGTTGGAAACAATACCAGTTTCTACTTCAAAATTTCTGTAATCCTGACAAGACCTTCCATCTGAACGGAAATCTTGTTCAATTCCACCAACAATGTAAGCCCGTTCAAACGTGGACACCGTGGTATCCGCCATGTTGAAGTTGTAAACTACATGACGCGGTAACCTGGCCCTCCATGTAGCCGCTGTTCACCATTTTTTAACAGAAACTTACAAGTAACTTACAAGGAAATTTGTGAAAAAGGCTGAAAAAGGGTTTGCCCTTCTGCGAAGCTTGCATTCTGGAAACCTAAGCTTTCTGCCCGCCCCGTTAGAGACAAGTATGGCAACAGGCGGTTACGGTTTCCGTTCAAAGGGTGCAGAAGAAAATTTCTCTTGCCCTGTTTGTCTCGAAATTCTGGAAAACCCTATCTCGATACCCTGCGGTCACACGTAAGTGTCAGCCATCGAAATCTTGTTGTTTTAACGAAATGAACGTAGGTTTATCTGAAAAAAGCATTCGTACTTTACTGTTTTTGAAAAAGTAGCAACTTTGACCCAAGGCAACAAACGGCCCATTGTTGAACTTCCGTCATGCATCGATGTTAAAAGAAACCGGAAGTAACGATCGCCATCATTAATAGGGTAATTTAATCTTAGAATGATTTGGAAAACAAAACCCCGTATAAAACTAAGAAAAAAAAGATAGTCATTCGACATGCATAACTTGAACTTTAAAAATTGCAGTTCCTAAGTGCCCAAAATGAAATTTGCTAGTGTATTTGGAAGTCATTTCCTTTTTTCTGTTGAAACTGATATTTTTTCTCTCTTTCAAATTCAGATTCTGCCATGACTGTTTGTCCTCTTGTGAAAATGTGTCTGGATCATCCACCTGTCCTGTATGTCGTACTAGCTTCAATGCACGTCAGAAGTTTAATGCTAGAGATATTGAACAGCAGATATATCAAAGCCGTGGTTACTGTTCTGGCTGCAACAGACGGGTAACACTTTGTTATACGCCTATCAATGTTAATCTGGATGGGGGGGGGGGGGGGGGGGAGGGGGAGGCCAGGCAAAGGCCCAGGGATTTGAACTTCAAGCAATTTTTGGCATCAAATGCCCTACCCCTGGGCCATCGTTAACTTGGTCAAAAGAGAACAAATTTGCTACCCTCCAACTAAGACTGGAGGCCAAATGTGTTTCATTGAAAGAGCAACATACCAACTTTTTGAGAAAGCCACATCCATTTATTTAAACAAGTGTCATTAAAATGCTATGGTGAAATGCTAGCATCAGGAAGGAATGTTTTCCACCTACATGTTTAATGAATTTGCAACTGTGAAACAAGCAAATTTACTTGCTTTCAAATTATGTGGGCAAAACATTAATTTGTACCATGCAGTCATACTGGATAAAAGCTTAACTAAACTTCCTAAAACAATAACATATATGAATGGATGTATTCATTTAAGTACGAATAGAGAGGATACCATGTCACACTCTCCTTGGCCGCCATCTTGCACATGTGCATAAGAAAATACCCACAGATCCTTGCGGGAACTGTGGCCACCATCTTTGTTTACCAATCCCCCTGATGATGTATTTGTTAACCAACTGATATCCAAGTCTTTTACACCTTCCAATCCAAGATGGCATCCGTAATCGGATGAAATTCAAAAGTCCCAACCCCTGGGACTTGGCGATAAACGAAAGTCCTCACAATGGGCCATCTTCCTCTGTCAAATCCCTGGCCTTTACCCTGCCTCCCCCCCCCCCCCCCCCTCAAGATTAACATTCATTCTTGCTAGGTGCATTACTTCTCTCCACCCTTGCTTTGTAATGGGCTGTTGTATTTAATATCCATCCGCCCCCTGTTGAGGACTTGCCTCTTCTTCTTACCCCTGAAGATTAAATTAAATTGCACTCCCATAAAATATGCATCTACCCCCTGATGAGTGTGGGTCTACCCCTGACGAATTTCATGAAAATTATAGCTTACTCTTCTCCTGAAGAAATCCTCAATTTTTTATAGTTGGTACAGATATTAAAAATGCAAAAGTCCATTCATCTCAATTTAACCCACTAGTAAAGTCATTCAATTTGGGAAAGTTAGTGTTCTTCTTACAAGTTTATGACAAAAATGATGAAATCTGAGTTCCTGACAGTGAATGATATTACCTTGATTGGAGCAAATTCCCTGGCTAATTCTTCATATTCAGCTAAACGTTGATCAAATTGTAAAGACATTTGTGATATCCAATAAAACGACATCAGTAGTGCAGGATATCACCAGAAAAAACCAAGGCAATGGAAAAGCTCTGGAACAAGGTTGTGTAAAAGTCCTCATGCTTTGCAAAAAAGAAAAAAAACATGCAATTAGCAAGAATAGCAAAACTATGACTTGATGGCCGATGGCAACTGCAATTTGAAGAGTATCTACTAGTAGATATCTCTCTAATATTCTGATTTTGCCACTGGAGGAGGTTGTTCAGCCTTGGTGGATAACACTCCCCTGAATCTTCATAATTCTTCAGATCATGTCATGTTTCACTATTTCAGTTTCCCATGTCCAGATTAAGAGCTCACAGATCTTCATGTTCCAGTTTGTCTACTATACCTGTTGCAGCCACTCGTCAGCCTTTTCCAGGGTAAGGTGCCAAAATATTTACCAATAAGCTGATCAAGTTGCATTACTATACTTTCTTTTCTTCTATACTTTCTAAACTATTGTGAGCAGACACACTTGTACGTAGCAAAATCAGTTTCCATAACTAGGAGTGTCTCATAGCTTACCGTTATTATCCTTGAACAAGAGGTTACTAGTAGTATAAAGAATAGATGGCTACACTTGGCATTTTTAAGGTAGGGAAAAATACCACTGTACTAAAATTACCATTTTTTTTGTCCTATGTGCTATCAGGATAAAAAAAAATTGACGAATTAAATGAGATGGAATAAGTGCAATAAAGTTTGAGGCAGTGCAAATTCACTTTTTAAGTGACATTTTCATAGCCGTCACCATTGTCATTGTATAATAAGTTCCCTATTTTTCTGTGCCATTACCATTCATACTGTACCAAATAGCTTTTTATGTTAGCACAAAAAGCTATCTGGTATAGATCGTTTTCACTGTCACGAAACAAAAACGTAAATTGGAAACCGTCCAGTGGAAGAAGCCAAGAAAATGAAATGTTATAAAGAACTAATTTTTAAACAATTTATCCAAGTCTCAGGTCTTTGTGGCCCACAGTTTCTGAGTTATTTGCCAAAACTTTTCACGCACCTTTGTAGAGTTTTGTATGGAGACGCCATATTGGTGCACTGTTTTGTTGCACCAATATGGCCACCGGAAATCAACAAAAACATCTGGAGTTCACTTTTTCTATAAATGCTCTTCGGCTTTTCACTCGAGAACTAGCATGACGTGTGCGTAAACATATCTTCTAATACTTGAAATGGTTATACTGCTGAAAATCAAGAGGAGAGACTTAATTTTTTCAAGGAGACAGCATTCCTTTTTTTGGTGTTGCGCACTGTGCAGAAAACACAGAAGTTTAAATTACTGTATTTTTGAAATGAAACATGCTTTGGAAATGGAAAATTGTACAAAGATTTACTTTTTGTTTATCTTCAACCTAGTATAAATAAGAATTCATAAAACCTTGCTATTTTGACTTTACGATAATTATTTGATGATGCCACTGTGAAAACCATCTATAGTATAGATGTAACCTAAATCATATCCTCGATACGTGTCTATCTGCAGAGTTTATATTACAGATGTTGAGGCAGGGTTTTTTAAAGGGCCCATAAATGGAGCTGTCCACTCATTTTCAACTTCTTTTTTGATGTTTTATTTTTCAGGGTTATAAACCGATCAACATTCACCTGCCCCTACTGCTATCAGTCAAATTTAGACAACAAAGGATTATTACAACATGTAAACAACAATCACAAAAATGAACAGCAATCTGTGGTGAGTGACCTCTTAGGAATTATTTAGTGCTGACATACCTGTGTGGTGTATGAGAAGTAATGAAGTCACTGTGTTGTATGAAAATTGCAAAGACATTTTCTAAAAATATTAATTATCACTCATTTTTCAGGTTTGTCCAATCTGTGCCAACATGCCATGGGGTAATCCGCATCAAAAAAGTGGTAACTTCGTCCAACATCTTAATTTACGTCACAAATTTGAATATGATACATATGTGGTAAGACAACTTTGATCTGGCATTTAATACCAGTTTATAAAATATTAAACTGAATTTATGTTAGCTTCTGATGTCAAGGAGATGTTACATTGGTTTTGGGTGGGAATGCTAGGACTCTGACACTTTTTGCCTGAGACATTGGAGTGTGTTTATGTCTTACCATAGACTACTTGTATTAACTAGACACTCTTTCATCATACCACCTGATACACATCGAATTCTGAAGGTTTCAAAGTAAAAGTTGAAAGCACAAAGTTTTTGGACAAGGCCCTCTGAGCCCACCTAAGAAAAAAAATTACCTGCAACAAATATGGTGGTACCCTTACCCAGGGGTCTAATGTGTCTGTGATTTGCTGGTCTGATCACCGAAGGAGTGTCATAATGTTTGTTTTTTTCTCTCACAGGATTTCAGTAGTGATGAAGATGCTGTTCTTCAGCAAATTCTGGCTCAATCTTTACACGATAAATGAGTAAACATACTTTAATGTAAACAGTAATTTCTTGGTGTTGCAGATGGTTGTGATCACCAATGATTTAATACAAAAAATGAAAAACATGGAACAGTACTGTGAACACGACAAAACAAAATTAAAGTGAACCAACAACAGCTTCTGTAACAGCAAGAAAAACCCATTCAAATGGTTGAGGAAATCATCATAAATTTATTTATCTTAGTTTAAATTTTTTTTGCACAGTTTCTGTCTTCAAGCAAAGCCTTTGTAGTTGGTGAAGATAAATTTCAGCAGTATTTATAAGAAATCTTATATTACTACATGAGAAATTTCTGCAATT
This sequence comes from Porites divaricata, assembly GCA_038088405.1. Classification (NCBI taxonomy): domain Eukaryota; kingdom Metazoa; phylum Cnidaria; class Anthozoa; order Scleractinia; family Poritidae; genus Porites; species Porites divaricata. The sequence goes on along the minus strand of JBBMOI010000016.1, from coordinate 7,599,482 downwards.
GGATTGGCTTAGAGCAGTGGTATTTCAGCTTAATTTGAAATACCTACATGTGAAAATTACAACCTTTTGCGGGTGGTAGTATAAACAAATAATAGCATGATTTGTACGTGATATTTGGCATAAATACCACTCGTGATATTTCAAAATTGTCTCAAATTTCACTCGCCTCACGGCTCGTGAAATTACGTATAACAATTTTGAAATATCACTCGTGGTATTTATGCCAAATATCACTACTAATCATGCTATTACCTATACAAATACAGAAACAATAGTCACTGATGGAGAAATTTGGGAATTATAAACCATTCACAACACTAAATATTATGGATAACTTATTTTTTGGCTGGATTGTAATTGCTTAAAATAATAAGGGCTATTTGTTTAGCAAGCTAGAAATATAATCAAAGCATACATTTTCAAATGAAATATTTAAACAGAAAAATTAGTGTCCTCTATTTGGTTTTATGTTCCATTTTTTAATGAGCCGTACAAACTTTCAGACATAGCTCATTCTAACCCACAACTTTTAAAAAGTTTTGCTAAAGTGTTATGATACATTCTGAGATTAAAGTTCTTTTTACTGTAATTTGAATTCTCTGGCCTGTGATCTTGTTCTCTTCCTCTGATGTTGCTTTGGTGTTGTGGCAGTAATTTTTGGGAAGGGCATCCCAGACTGTGAACAGAGCTTCTTCAGAGCTTTTTCATAAGCAGTGTTTAATCTAGCAGCCTGCTGAAGAGCGTACTTTAAATCCTCTATCTCCTCAAAGAATCCCTGTACAAAGCAAACATCAGGCTTAGACTGTGTGTAGATATTTAGTCCTGTTTCATTAATTTTAGATTGTGCATCAGCTGACATCTTAATATTGGGCACAGGTTCCTAGGTCAAATATTTTGACTGTCTAGTCTTAATGCTACTCTCCTTCACAGATGTATTAAGGTTGTCGTGCAATGCTTCTCCCCACTAGCGCTGTGTGATGACCCTAATTATGGCTGCGAAGGAGACTACCTTGACTCTTACCCTATCTAGCATCTTGAGCTCATCTGTAAAGAAAACAACAAAAGGATTCATGTTAGTCAAGGATTTTACTGGTATGAACTTCGACAAGGGCAATCTCTAGACTAATTTTTAGTGTGGAAAATGAGATAACATCTGAGAAGTGTTTTCCCATGTCAATCCTACCTACAATGAGAAGTTTTGTTGTATTAAAGTACCTTTGAACTTTTTCCTTTCTTTTGCAAATCTGTCTCTTTCTTTTGAAACCTTGTGGAGATCAGCCATTAGATCTTGACAAATTTAAATTCAGAAAAAAAATTTATGAGAACAATATGTTATAAGTTCATTGTCTTTTTCACTATGCAGGCTTTGTTGTTTAGCTGTTTGTGTCTTAGAATTTGCATCTGGGTCCAGGTTTAAGCTTGGCTGTACTGTCATGTAACAGTGGCTGTTCCCTTAAACTAGAAACTCTGCATCATATTCATTTCTCTTTCTCCAACCCGGGATTATAGATGGTCTTGCTGAAAAATACTAGTGGCAGGCATGACTGAGTGGCCCTGTAGTTGTGCAGCATTCCATCATGGGAAAGTATCACTATAATAGTAAATAAACTACTGCTAATGCACCATGTTCCTAAAACTGAGATAAGTTCTGGTAAAATGGGCACTATGGGCTTGTGATGCACCTCTCATTTTTCTTTACCTTCTTCAGATAGGTGTCAGATGTGTTTATGGTAACCATCAGGGGCAACTTGACGTGCACAAATTCTCATATGTTGGACATAGCACATTATGTCTGCCAGTCAGCCCTGTCAAACTCTTTTAACAAAATTGTCTATTTAATTTAGATTTTCCAATTCTTGGCAGAGTTATTGCAACAGCGCATGAGCCAATTATTGTATGTGGGCCCATTACAGTCCCTTCCCACCCCCCCCCCCCCCCCAACACACACAATGCATGAGAGATAAATCACACCAAACAGGGTC
>JBBMOI010000016.1:7572500-7595000 GCA_038088405.1 Porites divaricata | reverse complement strand
CGTTGTTCCGAAATTGTTCTTTCAATTCGTTTAGTTCCCTCTCTAACTGGCCATTACGCTTTGCTAGCTTCTTGTATTTCTTTTTGATGCGAACATTTTCCGAAGAGAGCTGAAAATACAAAGGAACGGTCCATATAGCTACAGCCAAAATAAGCTTCTGTCGAACTCATTTATTAAACAACATTTTATAGGAAATAAAAATTGACTAATTAATACTATGAGTGTCATATTATACTTACATATAAGCAGTTATGAATATCTGGCATTGACATAGTGTTAAACTTCAAAAATCTCCACAAACATTTTCTCAAAAAATTTAAAATTGGCCGCCATTATTGTTTTTGTTCGGAAAACCGCTGGCTATTTTTAAAGGTGAACGGAATTTAAATGCGCCCGCGATTAAATTGATCAGCAGTTGCCCAATCTCTTTTTAACGAGGGACGTTTTATTCTCTGTAGTTGTTGTCTTGTCTCTGTACGTGATCACATCATGAGTTTGCTCGTCGTAAAAACAGGATTTGGAAAAGGAACTGTTTTAAGCCACCCCTGTAATGAAGAGAATTTTATTGCTCGACCTCACCGTCTCTTACAAGCTCTTGACGTAAATTAATATTTCATCATAAATATCACGCAAGAGTGAGTGGTCTCGGAGTTACACGTACGTGTTAAAAATGCGTGGAGAAATAGTTCTTTCTGCCTATTTTCTGTTACTTTCTATTATTACTGGAAATTCCATGACAGAGGATGAAATCGAAAAATACAGGTGTGTAGTAAGTAAATCCATCGATCACTCCGTTAGCGCGCCTCTTGTTTGATCGAGTTCTATTTTGAAAGTATCCTAATTGGTAAAAATAATACTTGAACAATTATAAACTAATAACTACAAATTACATTTTCGCTTTTTGAGGTTATAAGACATACATAATTGGGAGGAAAAATGGGTCTGGAAGGTATCTTAGTTCCACAAAAATCATGCATTTAAGGGGAACGGCTGCTTTGCTTTATACAAGAAAATACAATAACATATTGAGTTTGAGGTAAATACCCAGCTACAAGCAGCCTTAACAAGAACGATAAAGCGTAAGTATATACCACTCTGGTGAATTGTACACTTTGTACTCTGATTGTTTAGCTGGGAAGTGAATCGAATTTTCTGTTCACTCCCCAAGTGCAAAGAAGCATCACCCAAGATTTGGGTCATTTGTATAGAATTACCAAAGAGGGATGTAAGGTTGAATCTTCATGGTGAAACCGGCACCTCATAAGCGACCTATGTATTCCAAGTGGAATTTTTAGATAGGATTAATTTGCAGGTTTCTACAGGTGTGGGTGGGTAAAGTGTTTAGTTTAGGGTTTGGGGTTCGAGTTATGAGACCTTTAGTCTTTACTGTGCAAACCTGCAAATTTTAAATACCTCTGCCCTTGGTATTTAGCTTCCACTCTTTTATGAAAGATATTAATCATCACGGATAGTGCATATAAAGGGTTGAGTTTATCATTTGTCTCGTTTCGACTACACACTGCAGATCTTCATCAGGCGATAGTGTCGATTTACTGAGTTGGACTATTTGTACCACCATGGTTGCTAGTGATTGGCTAATTGGATTATTGATCAACCTTATTGGGCCAATAGTCATGCATAAACAAAAGTATTTAGATGGCAGGGGCTACCATGCTCTGCTAAAGCACAGATACTGACATGAATAAACTAAGGAAAACATTAAACCACAACCAGCAGTTGCCATTTTATAAAAGATAGGACTGGCCTCAAAAATATTTTTTCTTGGATCCCCAAGCCTCAGTTTGGTCCAAAATAAAGTGGAGGCTGGGGCTACTCCCCTTGGTTCCCTACTTAGAGAATCTTTTTTTTTTTTTCCATTTTATTTAGACAGAAGACAAAAGCTATGTTTTATCATGGCTATGATAGTTATCTCCAATATGCCTACCCTTATGATGAATTGAAGCCGCTATCTTGCAGTGGTCATGACACTTGGGGAAGGTGAGATTTTTGGTCAACCTTATGCACTAGTCAGTTTAAAACCCAATACCATCAAATCATTCATTCATTCATTTTGTCATTAACCAGAAATGCAACAACAGTATACAGAACTACATTAAAGATAATATACAATATCCCAACTAAATTACTTACAAGATCAAATGTGGTAAAGGCAAGGAAGCCTATATAGAAGCTGGGGGGCTTATAAACTATAGGCTTCCTGGAACTATAGAGTCAACCATACAAGTTAAGGGTACTGCATGAAAATTTGGATCAATTAAAAAAAATAAAAATAAATAAATAAATATAGAAGAGAAAAAAGAAAAAGAAAAGGTGTGTAGCTCAACAAAGAGTCAATTTAACTAAGAAAGAAGGAATTTTTTAAGTCTTTTGCCAAACAAACTGATACTCTCACTGTTTTGAATTTCCCAACTTAGAGAGTTGAAAAACGTAGGACCTTGAAACCAAATTGAGAATTTTCGAAAATTAGGTCAACAATGAGGTACATAGAAAAGGCTGGAATTTCTTGTATTATAAGAATTTTTTTGGCTTGCAAGAGTAAACATATCATGAAAATAATTATTAGGAAGTAAGCCTCTTTTAAAAAGATACATAAATTTACCTATTCTGTATATTAATAAATGTCCGAGAATTTTAAAATCTCCTGGCCCCAGTTGTTCAAACATTGGATAGTGCTATCTACTGGGTAAATCACTATCCAGCGGATAAGTATTGGGTGAACCAATTGCGCTATCCACTGGATAGAGATTTATCCGGTGGATAGCACTATCCAGCCTTTGAACAACCGAGGCCTGCTCTTTAAAAAGAACACCGGTATGAGTATCAAAAGAAACTTTAGACATTATTCTGATTATCTTCTTTTGCAGAATAATAATCTGATTTAAATTAGGCTGATATGTTGATCCCCACACTGAAACACAATTAGTTAAATAAGGGTAAACTAGACTATAGTACAAGGAGTAAGGAAGTTTGGGAAGGCTAAAACTAGACTTATAAATAATACCTATTGATTTTGATATTTTTCTAGAAATGCTAAGAATGTGAGGCTTCCATGACAAATGCTCATCGAGGATAACACCTAAAAATAATGTTTCTTTCACACGTTCAATAACATTGTTGTCAATTTGAATAGATATATCAAGTGTTTGCCTCCTTTAGCGTGGTCTAAAACCATACAATTTGATTTTTTAAAGTTAATGGACAGTTTATTTGCTCACACCAGTAGGATTTTGGAAAATGCTGGTAAAACAGACATGGGTTGGTAGTTTGTAAATATTAATAGGAAAAGGAGAGGATTACAACTGGTTTTCACTTCCTCTTTTCCCACAGATCTGGTTATATCACCCACGTTAGAATACAATAATTATTATTACAAAACTTGAGTCCCTTCAGTATTCATTCTGAGATGTGTATTCATCTGACACCATCAGGGTTCAGGAATACTTAAGGCACATAAAATGCCACAAATATTGTCACAGGTATTGCCAGTGTCTGTCTGTGTAGAGAAAATAAAAGGGGTCAAAACTGTGTTACTTTTCTGTAGGTCACAAGAAATTGGTTATAATTATAGCTGGGGAATTAAATGTTCTTTTACTGGTCTTGGTTGTGTACCCCTGGAACTATATCCTTTGGTACAGGGTATGGAGATTTCCAACTACCCCTTTACTCATTTGGCCCAATTTTCTTGACTTGACATGAGTAAAAAATCTTTTTTTTTATGCCTCTGTAGTTATTCCTTGACCTTGATAGATGCCCTGGACACCCTGTTGGTAAGCATTGGTGGAGACATGCCAGTAATATTTTAACTTATGATTATTACATGTGTGGCAAGGTTGCCTTGGCCACATTTAGCTAAGATTTCCATTAAAAATGTTTATTCATTCATTTAAATGCCACTTGTGTTTGAATTTATGATCACGCCTTGAATTTGTCTTCTTTACCTCGATCATGGCTGAGTAATGTCAAGGTTCTAAAGTAGCCATTTACAGTCCATGCTGTCAACGAATTAATTTCTGTTGTTGTGAGCAGTGTCATCTGTTTCCCTGGTAATTAACACTACTCTCGACACATTGGGTCAGTTGGAGTTAGTATAAGGAGAGGAAAATCTGTGACAGATCTTTGCCCACTCTCGCCACCTTGCATTGGCCTTCCTTGGTTTGGTTTTTCGAATTAACTAAATTAGAATCATCTGGGTTGTGTTGTTGTTTTCTTTTTGGACTCAGGCACACATGTATTTTTTGATCTTGTGTAATATTTATTATTATTTTCTTGAAACTATAAATATATGAATTCCATATATTTGAACTGCAGGATGAAGAAATGCAGAGAAGATCATCACAATAATCTTTCCTGGGTATATTATGAACCAATTTAATGACCAGCTCCGAGTTGGCTTGCTAGCTTGACAATAATTTGGTCAGAGCACTGCACCAGTACCGCATAGGTCAGAGTTTGAATCCCAGCAGCCTGAATTTTTTCAGGTTTTCTTTTCAGAAATCCATTAAGCTGCATATTTAACTGTGATGATCTTGTCTGCATAAAATACAAGTAGCCTCACCTCTTAACTCCAATCTAAGCCCTCTTCTTCTGACAATCACAGTATGCCCAATATTAGTGAGTAAAATGATGGCCAAATGCAAAGAAATAAATTTTATTCAGCAATAAACCATGAAAACCATAAGGAACTTCTCTGGTCTTTAAGAGTTATTTTAAGATTTTTCCTTCACTTCTAACTTTTGAGTCTTATCAATGATGTATTTCCTTCTTTCAGATTCTTGGAAATGCATCTGAATTTCGAAGGGTTTCAAAGCTGTTAAGTGAAACCCTAAATTTCGACATGGATATAAATGTGTCGGTGTTTGAGACAAATATTAGAGGTAAGAAAATCTGTGTGCTGAGATTGTAAGAAAATTTGAAATGAGGATGAAATCAAGTGTTTCCTTGTCGCGAGACATTGTGTAAAAAGTTTTATTGTTTTATGCATATGTTTGTTCCCATTACATGTAAAATGTAAATGTGACCCCCTTATTTATAAGTGTTTCATGTATTTTATTTTTCAGTTGTTGGTGGCTTGTTATCGGCTCACTTACTTGCCCAAAGGGCAGGGGTGAAGGTGGAGGAAGGTTGGCCATGTCAGGGGCCCCTCCTAAGTCTAGCTGTGGATGCCGCAGAAAGACTGCTCCCAGGTTAGTCCCCCCCCCCCCCTCCCCCAGGGGAGGAGAAGCATAAGGGTGAAGTTGTAAGATCCTGAAGGTGTCAAGATCCTCTTGTAGGGAGAGGACATATTGTGATAAGAAGGTTCTGAGTGTACATGCAGTGCAGGATAAAAATCACAGGCATTTTGTAGTTTTTATTTAACTTAACTTATACAATAAGAGGTGGGGGGAGCAGTCATCTTAATGAATTTCCCCCAGATGGGAATGTAGGTGCTCGCTTTTGGCCAGAGCATTCTTGAGATGTGTTAGTGTTCTCCTTAGGGGATGGATTCTGCTTTGCATAAGTAATTCAAGGGAGTTTTATCTACAAGGTCAAGCCTTAGTGTGTGTTCTTTTGTAGCAGAGTATAGTGATGTATGTAGGCAATGCCTACTACTGGAAATGGGAATCATTTTTAGAGAGTCAGTGATCAGTGAGATGCTCAACCATTGGGCATCTTGTTAGTTACCTGGGCCTGGTGTCTGAAAGGCCGATTGGCGCTAATCCAGGATTTAAATTTTGCTCCACTTTTTGTATTTACCTTCCTGTGCAATGCCGGCTTAAAGTAACATTTTGTGTTATCATTTCTTTTTCTCCAAGTAAAGGCACAACAGTATTAATTCTTTTGTAAGCTCAAGTTACACTTTCTCAGACAAGAAAACCTTTTAAAAAACTTAAAATTTGGCTTAATCCTGGGGTTAAACTTAACCATCTTTCGATGAACTGGGCCCTGAGAGCTAAAATTAAAAAAGAGACTCTAACCTTACTCCATTTTGGTTGTGTAAACTTACATTATTGCTGTTGTACTCTCTATAGCATTCAACACTCCAACTGGCATGCCTTATGGCACTGTCAATCTTCGTTATGGAGTCCCACCATCAGAGACTTCAATCACTTGTACTGCTGGGTGTGGCACCTTTATCGTAGAGTTTGGAACAATCAGTGCCCTTACAGGTACTTCAAAGTAACTGAAGGACTCCATACATGTCCTCTTGCCAACGAAATTTTTTTTGGAGGGGGATTGTTGCATGGAGTCCTTCAACACTACCCAGTCCCTTTACTCTTCGTCATGGACCTTGTTGGTACTCAATGTCGCGGGTCTTTAATTTTGCATTTTTCACAATTGGGAAAAAGAGCTAAATTACAGATCCACAAATAAAAATCCTCACAAAAAAAAATATTATTTGTCCCATTAGGTGATAAAAGGTTCATTAATGCTGCTCTTGGTGCTCTGGAAGGATTGTGGAAGGCCAGATCAAAACTTGGACTGGTGAGAACAAAGCTCCATCTTTTCATACTACATGTATAATATACCAGGCCCCAGTTGTTCAAAAAGTGGATACTGCTATCCACTGGACAAATCGAAATCCAGTGGATAATGCAATTATTGGTTTCCCTAATAGTTATCCACTAGATAGTGATTTATCCAACGGATAGCACTATCCAACATTTGAACAACCCGGGCCAGACCTATATTTGGCTACTCCACCTTCAGTCTAATGTCTGTGAGTAAAAACCAAGTTAATGACCAACACCCAGTTTTGGCTTGGTAGCTGATTTGGTTTGAGTGCACTGCACCTATAATTATCTCAAAGTCAGAGTTCAGTTTGCTTGATTTTTTTTCTTGACTTCTTCTTGCAACTGCATGAGTGGCATCTTCAACTGCGATGATCTTCTTTACTTTAAGATGGCTGAACACAGTTTTGCGGGCAGTCAGCGGTAACTTGTGTGACGGCACTTGTTTTAAATTAGACAAACAAACATGGCGGCGAAAAAGCAATGGTACACAAAAGACGATTATTTTCTCAAAATCTACTCATTAAAATTTTGTGATATTTGGCAGAATTTTTACTTTTATCGTACTTTCAACAATAAGAACTTTAAAATGGAAGTTGAACAGATGAATTTTGCGACACATTTAATAATTACAGTACAATCATATTATTGATTATCTAAAAACCCATCTGTTAAAATTTAGTCAAATAAGTTTCAAATGGTAATGATTAATCATAGTATGCTGTGTGCAAGTTTATAGGAAAATCTAATGAGCGAATTTTATTTAAACTGAGCAAAAGTGAAATTTTAAGGTTGTATTCAATCATTCATGTTGCCATGGAAACAACAAAAATGTCACATTTTACCTGCTAGTCAAAATCTTTTATCAGTCTATTTTTCACTTGCCAAGTTTCAGCTTGTGAGCTGCAACCTTTCTCTGCCCATGATTTGGCAAAGGACATATACTCACAAACTGCCAAAACTGTGTTCAGCCACCTTAAAATGATATTTTGTTACTTAAGGTGGGTAACCATATTGATGTGCTTAGTGGCAAATGGACAGCACAAGATGCAGGAATTGGAGCTGGTGTAGATTCTTACTTTGAGTATCTTCTTAAAGGAGGCATTCTGTTTGGTTTGCCAACACTGGTTGACATGTTTAAAGGTATTTTCACTTTGAGCAGTCCTGGGTTTTAATCACGAGGTTGAGTTATTAAAAACAGCCCTGCAGTTAAATTGAACAATCCTCAATGAAATATGTTATCAAGGGTAACAATGGTTAAGTCTGCATTGAAGTCAAGTGGCTCATTAGGCCGAAGCTTAACTGGATTCCTGTAGCATGAAGCTACCAGGAATATTTAAATCCCTGTGGGTGTAATACACTTGGGTGGGATGAGATTGTGAGAGTAAAATGTCTAGCCCAAGAGCACAACACAATGACTTTGGCAGGGCCCAAACTTAGACCTCTTTATACAGAGTCCATGATATACTAACCACTGAGCAACTACACCTCCTGAAATATGACTGAAAAACTTGTCATTTTATTTATTTATTTACTTATTTTCTTTCATTTTTTGACCAGAATTTTATGGCAAGGTTGAACAGTACTTGAAGATTAGTGACTGGTACGTTTGGGCCCACATGGAGAAAGGCCAAGTCACTATGCCAATATTTCAGTCACTTGATGCCTATTGGCCAGGACTTCAGGTAAAAGAATTTAGGGTGTCCAATTCTGTAATTTCCTTTTAGCTACCAAGTATTCAATGTAAAGGGGCCGGACCAGGAGATTCTTTTCTTACCAGTAAACTGTATGGTCTCCAGATTGAAAAGAATCTCAAAATAACCTTTGAAAAATAATAGAAAGTCAAGAAACCCATGACAGCCAAAAGGGTGAATGGTTTGGTAAAAGTGGGAAAGATTGGCACGGATTACATTAGTGTTAAGTTGAAAAGCCCGAGCACTTTGCTTCTCTTTTTTTTTTCTTTCTATTGTTGTTCGTTGTTGCTGTTTTTTTTTTTTTTAAAAAAAAAACTGTACTTAAGAGTGTTTTTGTTTCGACTGTGCCCTTTTACCCAAGGAAAAAAAAAGAAATGAAAGAGCACGGAGAGAAAAAGGAAAAAAACGGACAAGATGTATTAACTTTGCTATTTGCTTTTAGCCTTCTGCTCTCCTCTCAATTGATGCTTTCTTTGTTTCTGGGTGTGTGTGTGTGTGTGTGTGTTTTTTCTCCCTTTACTTTTGTCACTTTTTACTTGTATTTAATTTGTTGTTGTTGTTGTTAAAAAAAAAAACAAAAACAAAAACTAAAAAAAAGAGTGACCTATGGTACTGAAATAGGAATATGAATTTTGATTGATGCCTTTTACAGGAAGAGGGCAGAAAATCTACTAAGATGCACCAAATCCAATCCAACCCTTTTAATGCATAATTTGAAAAATGTCACACAATTTGCTATTGGGTTAGAGCAGGGTTGTCAAAAGTAGCCGGCCGCTGGAGAAAATCACCATCTACTTGGTTAGTATCAGCCGGCTACTCTGCTTAGCATTTCTTTACGGATGGCATTTTTTGAATAGAATATTCCTGGACTGGCCACTTACTTTGACGACTCAGCCGTCTACTTCAAAGCTTTCTGAGAACCCTGGTGAAAGGTCTTCTTTATCTTTTAGTTCATCATATGCTTGTTTCCTCAAATGTAGACTTTATGGGGAGACATTGGCCCAGCATCACGCACTCTTCAGAAGTACCACAGCGTCTGGCGGCATTTTGGTTTCATCCCTGAATTTTACCAAATCGCCTCTGGGGAGCCATACTCTGGTAGGGCAGGCTACCCTTTACGGCCAGGTGAGATGAACAATATTAACATTACCTTTTAAGCCCCAATGCCCACAAACAATTTCTCTAGACTGCTCTAGAGAATTTGATAAACATTATTTTCCCATTGTTGATTATGTATTAATATTGTTTGCGCCCCCCCCCCCCCCCCCCTCCCTTCCCCACTTCCCGAACATGGACACCAAGCAACCAAACCAAGTTAACTCTCTAAAAGCTACCAGAACCCTTTTTGTGGGTGTGGCTCAAATTCATTTTAACCCCTAATTCCTAACAGGTACTAAGTATCAGTAGACTAGCAAATACTTCTTTTGGCTCAATATCTTAAACGGCTCCCAAAGGCTATCATGGTCAACTCTTATGGTCTTTTTTTCTAGTTTTAAGCACCCTAAGTTATATATACCAATTGACAAATTTTACACCTTTAAAAGTTTGACAAGCATTCATCTAGTTGTTCCTTGGAGTACCCCGGGCCTTGCTCCTAAATTATTAATACTAGAGCAAACTATTATTATGTCAGTGTGGATGTTCTGACATCATTGATGTAATTGATTTGTTGTCGTTACTTACTGTAGAGTTGATTGAAAGCGCCATGTACTTGTACCGTGCAACCAAGGATCCTTATTTCCTTGAAGTAGGAAGAGATATGTTGCATTCCATAGAAAGTAGCGCAAGAACACCTTGTGGATATGCTACAGTGAGTACGACCGGGAAAATTGTAATCATCGTTCTGAAAGCCCTTTCCCTTCCACGCTCTGGGTTGTTAAGTCTCCACTGCAGCCATTTTGTTGTCACGCAATGCTTTCATCTTATTTTATTTTCCAAATACTTGCTCTCCATCGATGAGATGATTCTTAGCAAAAGGTCAGCGGCCTTACAAATAATATTAAGAACTAATAACAATAAAATACAAACAATCAAAACATGTCTAGCTTAGCTCGGAAAGAATTTACACTTTGTGCCTCAACAACATTCAGGGGTGGGCTATTCCAGTCCCTGATAGTATTAGGAAAAAAAGAAAACAGATGATAATTTGTTTTAGACGCCGGGACTTTGTATGAGAATTTGTGCATGTGCCTGCTAGAGCGACCAGCAGGCTCCAAATACTTCTGATACAATTCCATTTTGGGGAAGAATTGTTGCGCGACAACCCAAAAACCGTGACTGCCAGTTGTTCTAAAGGTGTATAGATTGCTGCCCGGGGGGGGGGGGGGGGGGGTAAAGCAATGAGTTTCGTTACTGCTGAGCCGGAAGTTGGTCATGTAGTAATATGCGGTCAGGTATTCCCCTTTTTCCGAAGGAACGCAAAAGTCGGCGGACAGGCAAAGGGATTCCAAAAGAGAAAAGGACGAAGAACCGCCTGATTGGGGGTTAGTGATTAGACCATCGTTTGAGCTACTGGATGCTAGAGCAGCAACTACTCAGAGCGAGATGTGCCAACTCTCTCAGCAATAAAAGTGAAAAAAAAATCTGTAAATTTAGGGGTATCAGCAAATCTCGACCTTAACCCACGCAGCTGCAGTCTTGGTTTAACGTATTTTATGACAGTAAGCATTATGAAACTTTAAATGTTCTACCCCTTCCCCTAACAACGGCCACTGTACTTAGCTGAAACCTCCGACCCCCTGCCTCGTACCCAGGCGCTTTTCGGCGGTGGTCGCAGCGCAAGCGAGCGCAAGGAAGATCATGGGAAAGCTTTAAAAGCGCAAAGGCAGATGGGAAGGTCAGGACTCCTTGCGCCTCGGCCTCGACTACCGCCGAAAATCCCAAGAAGCGCCTGGGAACTAGGGATTCCTAAGAGACCACTGTAAAGAGATTCCTTCAAATCGCTATATAAACCCCTTCACGTGACGTCACGTCCGCCATGTTGGGTCCCAAAGCAGTCCGGTGGGAGTTGAACTCTTTTCTTCCAATATATATGTATAATTGCTGGCCACACGAGTTAAATCGCTCTTAAACTATCATTATTTACAGATAAAAGATGTGAAAACACACGAAAAAGAAGATAGAATGGAGTCGTTTTTCTTAGCAGAGACGACCAAGTATTTGTATCTTCTGTTTGATGAACATAATTTCATTCACCAAAGAAATGGGTCAGAGCATCAACAAACGACTTCGTCTTTATCACCTTCTTGTACAACCGGCTCTGCGGGTTATGTGTTCAATACAGAAGCTCATCCTATAGACGTTGGGGCGGTTCATTGCTGTCCATCTTCACGGCTCACGCATGTGCCAGAGGAGTTAAAATTTCGACATTTGTTTAACGTAAGGACTAAAGAACCGCTCAATCAAAACAGTGATACGGACGCAAAAACTTTCACCGGGGCTTACACTTGTAAGGCGAGGCCTTTCCACAAGAAATTGTCAGTACTAGGGGCGTTTTTCGAAGGATCAAAAGAATTCTCCGGAGATCTTGACGAACAAATTATAGATCCATAAATATGTTTATATTTTAAATAATTTAATAGTAATATTTATTATTAAATAGGTGAGTATAAAAACAATTTTCTACAATTTATAGAAATAATTAAATAGCTAGAGTAATGAAACACGCTTTCTATTAAATGTTACGCTTGCCATCTAACGCCGGCGATTTAAAGAACGCTGAATGGTTAGACAACAATTAGATGAATATATGAAAATCGAATGTATTTTCGCGATCAACCGGGCAAAAAGAAACTGCAATTGAAATTCATATTTATTTAGCAAAAAAATCAATTTATTGTTTGATAAATACATTGATTATCTATAGTTTAATTCAATCAGTTGTCGTACCTGTTTACGTCCTAAAATTATTATTTTTTTCCAGTATATAATAAAGTTAAAATAGAATTTCCATAAGAAGTGGCACTGTTTGTTATAACTGAGTAAAAGTTGCGTCTAAGCATGTACACGTCAGGAAAAAACAATATATTGCCTCCAAACATGTGAAGTTTGGAGTAGGCGGCGAATTTTTAGACGTTAAGAATAATTTCTGGAGGCATGAAAGTTGAGAAAAATCAAATATGAGCGGAACTCGCTGATTAAAAACATATAAACAACTCACCTTTGGCGTGACAGTTTGCTTTAACGGCAGTCAAACTTCAAATGTTTGGTCGCAAAGCACGACATGTCTGGCACCCTATCAGAACATTTTTTTTTTTGTGCCATTTCCCCGCTTAGGTCTCACCGACGGTAAGGGCAACATTAACTCCCTATTATTAGAAACAATAGAGACCTTACGAAGCTACAAAGACGAAGTTATTCAAACGGAATTTAGTCAGTGTAAAGCAAAACCGCGTTGTAAGCTATTTTCAGTCTGGCGAACGCTTTTATATCAACGCCATTTATCGTGAACAGTTTCAGTAGAGAAAGCATATAGAGTAGGCTAGAAAAGCATTTGTCTTCTTAAAATAACCGAGTAAGAAAGAGATCTGGAGGTCCAAAGTTTTCCTAAACCTAGGCCGTGTACACACTTTACCATGGATAGCTCTTGTGTCTGCAAGAAAATCCTACCAGATAGGGCTGCTGTTCACGCATAAGAACGGTGATTTTGGCGCGATTCCTGTAACGGAACAAAGCTGCGCCGTGGAGTATGGCGCCAAACCTATCCGATATGTGACGCTGTGACGCCCCCAATCTCGTTCCAAGAGCCTCCGTTACTTTTATTCAGCGGATGGGGCCCCGTCGCTGTACAAAAGGATCGCAGCCTCTGCGAACGAGATTGTGACGCTCCACTTTCGATATCAGCGCGGAGAAGCTTCGCTCCGTCACAGAATTCCCGCCACCACAACCGTCCTTGTGTGTGAAAAGAAGCCCTATCCAGTGTGATTCTCGTGGCGGTGCAAAAGCCCTCCGGTATAGCGTGAACACAGCCTAAGGCCTGTTTACATGGAGGTGCGTGACCAGATAGGTGAGGTAAAATGTGACTGGTCACCCCACCTGTCACGTAAACGTAATCAAATTAAAATGAGAGATTATATGGACAGGTGGGTTACCCCACCCAAGCGGGTTACCTCACCTACCTGGGGTCCCCCACCTCCATGTAAACAGGCCCTAAGTAAGCAAAACAACAACTCTACATGTATGTCCATCACCATTTTTTTGTATATTTCTTTGTTGTCCCTACACAACTACCAGGTGAACTGGCCAAATTTTAAGTTTACTCGACGACGGGAACTGCAAGACGAGAAATTTTACTTACTATCTCTGTCTGGACTCGGATGCGGTCCCCACCCCACCCCCCCCCCCCCCCCCCCTCCTCTCTCTCTCTCTCTCTCTCTCTCTCCGACATACGTGACAGGGCAACTTGGAAAAATCGAAACAATGTTTGAAGAGACACGAATTCTATTTTTTAGCGACGTTTCCATTGGTGTCGCCGTTGTCGGATCGTAAACTGAGGAGAAGTCCCTACTGCATTATACTAACATCGACAATGTAATTTTTGTTGTTAGTCTCTTGGTAAATCAATGCATTCCAAATGCTTAGAAGCCTTCTCAGCAATCTCTTGACTCCCAGCAGCTAACACACGACGAGCCATCAAATCTATTGGTCCGCCTAAAAAAAAAAAAGCCATGTATTGTATTCAGTAACGTGGGAGATCCTCGTAAGGTGTTTTTTCTCATTGGTCGCAGAAAAAAATAACACATCATTGGCCATTTTTATACTAAGGACGCATTATCCGTCTGGACGAACTTGGGCAAATATTTTGTAGTTCGTCTGGGTTATGCGTCTCTAGTATAAAGACGGGCACGAGACGCATTATGCGTCTAGACGAACTACCTTTCGTACTGCGTCCTTCAAGACGTATTTCGAAGGAAAGTTCGTCCAGACGCATAATGCGTCTCGTGCCCGTCTTTACACTTGAGACGCATAACCAGACGAACTACAAATGTTTGCCCAAGTTCGTCCAGTCGGATAATGCGTCCGTAGTATAAAAACGGCCATAGACGCATTATTCGTCTGGACGGATAATGCGTCCTCTAGTATAAAAACGGCCATTGTTTAACATTTGTTGGCTTCACACTAGAAGCGAAGTTAGTTTCAAGTAAGCACTTGATTCAAGGGCACTTGGAAATCTTTTAAGATTTAAAAATCGCTCTGTAGAAAACATGGCTTCACACTTATTGTTGACAAAGTATATATTATTTGAAGTGAAAGCTGTCAATCTCTCCGTTCATTAGAATCTTGGAAACCGCTGCACGCGTACATCGTGCACATGGCTTCCATTTCTTATTGGTGAAGAACGTTCTCAAGTGTGGTGTAGACCACACTTGACGAACTTCGACTTCCTTGAACTACGAACGTTTCCATGGTCACCAAGTAAAGGTACATTTGATCCTTTCACACTCAAAGTAGGTTCCAAGTACACTTACACTATACTTGAAGATCTAGTGTGAAGCCAACAATTATTTCCCCTTGTTTCAAGGTTACGGAATAGAACCAGTTGGCTTTTACCCATTGCATCACGTCATCTATAGAAATAAAGCCCTCCGTTTATAACAAGTTGAGACTTTGAAGGCGGCTTTTTTGCACATCGAAAATTCGTCTGGTGCCGTGTGAACGTACGGAAACCGGTCGTTTCGATATGAACTCAAACAATGAAACTGCACAAAAATTTCGATCACTTCAGGAAACGTTTGCAGTTGAACAGGTAAAACATTGTGGGTGAATATTCTTCATTCTTTAAGCCAAGTACGTGAAACTATTTACACCTCGAAGGAATAAACTTGTATCGAAACGACCGGTAACCGAAGGTAGCCAAAGATGATTTAATTGCTGTTATTTCGTGGCTACTGTAATTACGATTTTCTAATCTTTATACGGAGGTTACCTTAGGACTGCTCTAGGGGCGTATCTGATGTAAGCACTTGTCCAAAAAAGAGGTTTTTTGATAACTTTTGCGCTAGCCTGCGAGTAAGCTCTCCGGGGCGTTCTGGCGGCGGGGCAAAAAAAGAGCGAGGTAGGAGGTGGTAAAGACCGGAAAGAGGGGAAGAGGGTACTTATGCGCAAGAAAAGTCACTAACTAATGGCATAAAAACATTAACTGGAAGTTCGAAACAACGACGTAGATTCATGATACCAGTCGTTTCCGTTTCTTTTAGCCAAGCGGAGGAGCGCGAAAGACGCAAAAGGACTTGGGACCTTTTCGCCCAATGCCCTCGCGCGTCTTTCATTCAGTGTTACATAGACTTGCTCACAAGTCGAGCTTTTGAGCGCGTAGCGCGACAGTGAGCGCGAAGCACGATCGTACGAGCGCGGAGCGCGAAGCGCGAGCGAGCGAAAGCCGGGTCGAAAGCCGAAAGCGAGCGAAAACGAGCGAAAGCCGGGTCCTACCACACCAGACCAGAAAACCAAGCGAACGACTTTGAGAAAGTCTAAGTCTTATACTGCTTGGCTAAAAGCAAACAGAGACGACTGCTACGAAGGCTACAACGAATCGAAATGTTGGAAGCGTAAACTTTGCACGGCATATCGCCTAACTGTGTAAAATGGGGCTTTACATACCAGAAGGATCTAAGAGAACTCCTCCAGCTTCTTCGACTATTAAACCCGCGGCAGCGATATCCCAAACATGAATTCCAAACTCATAATACAGGTCAGCACTACCCTCTGCTATGGAGCACAAATTAAGTGCTGCTGATCCTAACATTCTGATGCTACACAGAATAACAGAAAGAAAAAAAAATAATAACTACAATCATTTTATCCAAATAGTAAGGAAACTTCTTGTTACTAACTAGACTGCAAAACAGTCCGTATTTTTACGTATTCAAGTTCGCTCGAACAGTCAAACTTAAGGTCTGGAGCGAGGCTGAAAACGGAGAGCGAGACTGGAAAGAGGGACACGCTGGACGTGTGAGGCTTGCGCGCCTTGCTCGCGTGAGACTGTTACGCTACTCTTATGCTACGCTAAACCATGGATAATAGAACCAATTCTGTTTTGCAGTCTAGTTACTAACCTGTGTACAGACGCCCCCTCCCGTAAAAGACTTTTGAGGGAAGGGGGCACCTGTAAACAGGCTACTCGTTACAAAATTCAAAACACGTCAGGTCAAGCCTGGGACCTGGCTCCTTAATGGAAAAAAAAAAGGCGAATAACTGGGCAGAAAACTAAGGGGAAGGAGCAGTCCTTTCTCCTCCCCAATCTCTAACTGTTAACCCCATTATTTACTGTTTTCCCCACCACGAAACCTGGAGGGTTTGCATCTCTAATGAACACTACAGCGGAGGTAGAGCGAAATAAAAAGTTGGGGGTAGTGGGGGGGGGGGGGGGGGGCTAAAAAGAAAATTTGACTTTTCATCCCTCCCCACTGAGTAATAAAAGGTGGCCTCTGTTTTTTTTTAAGATGCCGACAACATTTTGGACCCCTCAGATGCAATCTTCAATGGTGCTGACAACAAAAACTACATGGGATAGCCTTCCACAGGGAGGTGGGGGAGGGAGAAGGGATAAAAAATCCAACCGGCTACGTACTTTTTTTCTTGTTTTAAACAAACGAGTCAAGGTTTACTTGAACTTTCCAAAATAGTGTTTTTAATTCCTAATGAGTTGACCATGGTGAAATAAAAGAAAGATATTTTTTATTCTACAAAAGTAAGGGGGGTCCCACTTCTTCTGCCTATGCACTACAGGTTAGTTTCTTACCCATGAACTCGAATTGGTGGCTCTGCTACAGTTCTAAAGTTCTTATTCACAACTTCCATGTTTGCAAGTTCCCTAGAAGCACCCAACTCCGTGATGACAAGAGCTTTGCTTATATCTGTCAAAGAGAATAAAAAAGGTGGAAGTTAGGTGTTCACCTAATATTAATTTATAACATAAACTTTGCACATTGTCCTTCAGTAGCATAATATTGCTAAGATTAATAATAAGCTTCCCCCCTCCCTCAGACCATGTGAAGTTTCTAGAGAGATTTACATCCACGTTTATGGAAAACAAATGCAAATTTGTACCACGTGGCCAATTATTCCCTGTTCTTGTTGTTCTCAGCTTCTGTTGCATTATAACTTAACTACTGTACACAGAAATCAGAAGATTTATGCCAGTTTTCTCCATAGGAACTGTTTCATAAATCAGGCTGTTTTTATTTGTTCACTTTCTGTTTTGAGAACTTCTCAACTTGAATCTGACGTTTACCATTTGCTTTAAATGCTACTCTAAATCTGATGATGTCCCCTAGAAAAAGACTGAGATTAAAAAGCCCCTCCCTTTTTGCAAGGGAAACTTGAAATATGAGATTTGCAATAAAGTCATATTTACAATAAAAGACAAACCATAGACAATAACCTCAACCAGGATTCCCAAATCCATACAAAGAGACCCAAATCAAAACCTTGTTTTTACAAACCACAGGTCACTGCAATAAGGTTCAGGTCTTGGAAATGGAGCAGACTTTTTTATTTTGCCCAGATGGATATGTGCTGCTAAACATAGCCTGGGACAAGGCTCCACTGTGGGAGAAAATGGCAAAAAAAAAAGAGTGAAACAGCCTAAACAATTTGGTAAGACCATTTCCTCTCCCCAGACTGCCAATCAGCTTGCTTCGCTCACCAATTATATTTTTTCGCCTTTTCCCCTGACTGCGGTGCCTGGTCCCAAGCTATGCTAAGCAGGGTATGACTTTCAGGGTCTTGAATCTTATACATGGTATACAATTTCAATATTTAGTGACTTGTACAGGGTGTCTTTTTGGACCGGAAGCCTTTAATAGAGGTTGGAGGTTGGTGATGAGTAGCCAAGAATTTTTGTCTCAAACAAGCTCAGGGTTTGAAGACCTTGGTGGCACATGTGTACCTTAACGTCCCTTGAGTAACCCCCACAGCTCTGGTTTTGCTAACTAAGGTCTTCTGTATTCTACTATACTAGATCTGATTTTGTTCACTTGACAGCTACCTGTAAGACCAGAACAGTGAATTTGCTTTCCATTACGAAATGCTCCAGAGCCTCTCCTGGCAGTGTATAGCTCATCTCTAATACAACTGTATATAACCCCAATTTCTACCTAGTTAAAAATGACAAACACGAGAAAAGAAAATAAGTCTTCCTTTTTGTGCATGCCATTTGTCACTATTAATTTACACAATTCGGGGACTATGAATGAGTTATCAAAATATTGATTCATGCATGTTTAGCTTGTAAACGAAGGCAGTGGGTTAGTAGATGGAGGGCTACTTCCAGCAGTCAGCTCTGAAAATTGGTATGGATTTTATAAGCCAGGTCTGAAAACAAATATGGAAAATGGCATGTTTTGTTCTGAAATATAGGGTCATCGGATATAGGATTTGGGCAACACACCCCCACCAAAGAATTCCTAGAATTAACCCCCAGGCATACCTCTCCTAGTTAACTGTTTAAGATATAACAGTAACCTAAAACTGCTGAATTGCTAGCCTGAGAAAACATCCAACATTTGGCGACGCTACCACTGGTTTCACTGCCAAATAACATCTGAGAAACGAGCACAGAAATTCTATACTGATGATGCGTCACTACCCAGATGTGGGTAGTGCTTCTGATTGGTCGTGCCGCGTGGGAAATTGGCTTCAACCAATCAGAAGCACTACCCAGATCTGGGTAGTCATGCATCATCAGTATGGAATTTCTGCGCTTGTTTCTCAAGTGTCATTTGGCAGGGAAGCCAGTGGTAGTATCACTAAATGTTTGCTGTTTTCTCAGGCTACTGAATTGCTATGTAGCAAAAGCAGTACACTGATAATACCTGTATCACATGTTGCTGAAAATAATTTTTGGAACACCATTAATCTTGAAGATAGTAATCTTAGATTATGTTGAGAGCAAAACTAGTCTGGGTACCAAGAAAGGAAAATGGGGAAGTGACAAAAACTATCATTCTATTGATGTCTTCCCACCCTGACCATGTACCTAGAATAAAGCAGAGACTCTTATACCTGCCCAGTTTCTTGTTAGTAACACTTCCTCAAGGCTGTGCTCTAGCAGAGCCCAGTGACCCCTGGTGCCTAACTTTTGCCCTGGGGTGACTAGAAAATCTCAGATTTTTCATACAAATCATATGTCGGGCACCATAGATTTTACAGTTTCAGAACACTGGGCTCCCTTCAATTTTCCTTAGAGCAAAGCCTTGCTTTCTGATCGGTTAATTTAACCCAGCCTTGCACAAAGATTATGTAGTTTCTTATCATTATCTATTTAGGGATGATCAGGCTTTCTAAGTCTAAAAAAGCTGCCAATAATCGCTAACACATGGGTTTAAAATAGACTAAATTTTCACCTTTTTGTTGACTGCCAAGCCAATACACACCGCCACATAAGGAAATCTAAGATGAACAAAATTAAAGGAGTATTAAGGAGCATTCCAGTCAAAACATATGGAAAAGTCCAGTTCTTCCCATTGTACAATACCACTTACCAAAGTAAGTTGACGGTCACTCGCATCTTGATCTTTGAGACTCAAGACTCGCTTCTCAATTCTTGAAACTTTCAAGAATCGAGTCTTGAGTCCCAAGAATCAAATCTTGAGTGTCACGAATCGAAAGTTGAGTCAAGTAGTATAATGAGCTTGTCACTTGACTGATCTCTCAAGGAATAAATTCATCAAACAGACCGCTTTCTTTTTAAAGAATCGTAAAGTACATGCTGCAGACTGCAACAAATGGCTTTTGCAATCCTTGCTTACTTCTGTGGTGAAACAAAAGTTGCACTTTCAAAACCTATCCACGCACAAAGGACAAACCGAATGGCTGGCAAAATTCCCCACGTGTTCTGAACATTTAAAACAAAAATGTAAACTTTTTATCATTTGCCCCTGCTAAAAATTATCACCTGCTAAAAATTATCAATGAAAAGTAAACAAACAAGCATGAATGTCTTGTAATGTAGCTCCTCTGCAGTGCAGTTCCAAGTTTCTTGTCTGAGAATGACTATGAACAAAATAGTCTTGGAGAAACCTTCAGAAATCATGACTTTTGTTTTTAGAAATATTACATCACTGTTGTATGAATTGTAAAGTTGTGAATTGCATGTTGAAGCAAGAGGTTTCAAACTACAAGTGACATATGAAAATTTTCCTGTGGTCATTGTGGTAACAAACCTATGGGATAGATGTACAGTGGATAAGAAATCAATGTGCAAATTTGTAACCCTCTTAGTTCAAAATTAACGATTGAACTGATTGTACAAGCTATAGGGAGAGGGTTACAACAGATTGATCTGATCCACACCAGGAAATTGAATAATTTAAATTTTCAGTGGACAAAAACCTTTTACCAGAACAATTTAAGGCATATTGCATTCCTTTTAACATTTTTCTAAGGGCTAAAGATGCAATTAGTCATCTGTAATAGCACCAAAGAAAATTTCTTATGGAAACTGCAGAAAATAAATGTCACATTTCACAAAGTTACATCTTACACATGAAACTTTCAGAATTTGAGCTGTGTTTTCACAATTCTTGTGAAATCTGACATTCATTTTGAGAAATTTTCTTTGGTGTTATTAAAAAGTGTAAAAAAGAATGTGATATTGTTTAAATCATTCCAGTACAAGGTTTTTGTCCACTGAAAATTAAAATTACTCAATTTCCTGGTGGATTCTGTCTTAACAGCCCAGTTGAATCTGAAGGGGACTCTCTTTTGAAAATGACAGGGATGTTTTTTATATTGCTTAGGGGGGTGTTGATGCAAAAGAGAGAGTCCAGAGGTTGGCATCTGCTACGTACCTGTGAACAAAGTTGGTTGTGCCATCAATGGGATCAATTATCCACGTTGGATTGTTTGTAAGATTACAGCTTCCACCAGCACTTACTGATTCCTCACCAATGAAACTGTGAACATAAATAAATAATTAAGATAATCACCTGTTACAATAAAACTGGCACACTTACTGACAACCAGGGGATGAAAGAGAGAAGAAATTGCTTGAAAAAGAGAAAAAAATATAAGGATAAAGGAAAACAGGAAAATATAAAGATGTCATGGCTTTTAAATCATTATCTTAAAATATAATTTACCTGTGAAAAGGAAATTCCTTCTTTAGGGATCCAATGATTAACTCCTCAACTTGTTTATCTGTTTCTGTTACTAGATCTGTTCCACAAGACTTTGTGTCAATGTTCTTGTCCTTGTGAAAAGCTACCCGCACAACCTAATGACGGTACATTGGCGTTGAACTTGACAGTTTGATTCGCTGTTCCCAGTACATTTGTGTAGTTCGATTTATACAATTAAACTTGGCAACGTTACATAACCTGACAGGCTACATGTGACATGCACTCGACAAATTAAGTATTAACCGGCCGGCAAAAAAAAGACTTGTCAAGGTTGACGCCGCCAAATTTTCAAGTTCCGAAAAAATTTTGGAACTCCTTCGTCCATATTTACCTATAATGCACTTAAATGATGCAAATTACCTCTCCTGCGTTACGTGCTATGCGCACGGCAGTGTCAAAACAGTGTTGAATTTCCTGACCGTCGACTTGCACAAGATCCTCCGCCATCTTGAAAAACAATCTGTTCCCGTACCCAGATCCTCTGGGCCAAAGAAAAGGAGATCTTCGGAAAGGTCGAAATGACTGCCCAAAGTCCCCACAGAAAAACTTCAGTTAAACCCTGCATTATTGTTCATGGAGGGGCAGGAACAATTTCATCGGCGGGAAGAATATCATCCCTTTCTGCTGTGAAAGAAGCCGTTAAAGCGGGATATAACGTGTTGTTAGAGGTACGCAATACTGAATAGTTTACAGCTCACCAAAGAAATATCAACCGGCCCCTGGTCGGTCAGGGTATATACTGAATTTGTTTAATGGACCCTGTACATTTTTTATATGTTTCACTCTATTCTTTACCGTGAACTGAAACCTGACGTGGAAGTAGCCTGATCTAAAAAGTAGCAACAGAACGCGAGAAAATCTTGACATCCTTTCAATTTCCCCAAAAAATTAATTTGACAGATTAAACACCAACATGTTGAGCGAATTTAGGGGAGCGATCATTTATTACATCTCAGAGGGGGGCGGGGGTTTTCAGAAAAATGTGATGTACCAAAAATAATAAATAATAATTTCATTTGAAAATTGTACCCCTCCTCCCCTCACCCCCAGTCCCCCACCTCTCCTAGGACAACGTTTTAGATAATCGGTTTTACTCTACTTCCTTCCTTGGAAATTGACTATGTAATGAGCTATGGGATGCTGGTAGTCTTGTAGAAGTGGATGAAGGGTCCTGGG
>JBBMOI010000016.1:7550000-7567500 GCA_038088405.1 Porites divaricata | reverse complement strand
AACTTTGCGATGCAAGTCGTGGACTGGATGTTTAGTATGCGTTGTAGCTCCTTTCAATCTCAGGGACGTTTCTGTGCATGTTATGATGACACATGCTGAACCTCACGAAAAAATGTTCGAGTGAAAAGTCAAAATGATCGGGAGAGACGCATGAATGATAATTTTCATAAACAGAACATTACAAAATGTTCCAAAAACTAAAGTAAAGAGATAGATTGTGATCGAAGAGTATATTTAACATACACAACTATTAAAAAGGTTAATAGAAAATAGTATTCATTGTGTGTATTTTGAGTCATAAGGCATTTGAATTTGTACTAAAGTGGTCTGAAATTGCAAAATTTAGATGTGCTTCTCCTTAATAAGGAAGTTTCCTTCGGCTATGTTCCCAATATACCAGATAGCTTTTCCTGCCGACACGAAAATCTATGCGGTATAGTGTGAACATAGATGGCCCGGGGTGACACTCACACACACGTGCCGGCCGGCGCGGTTGTTCGGGAGGGTTTGGTGCACTAAATTCCAGTCCTCTTGAATATTTCCTTCTGTCTCTGTGGGTTCCAGTCCTCGCACCTACTTATTTATTTCCGCGAAGGCCCGAATGGGTGTTCACACTGCACCAAAGTATGGCACAAAACCTGTCCAATATGTGACGCTCGGCTTTCGACTGATCAGTGCGGCGCAGCTTCACTCCGTCACAGAAATTGCGCTGAAATCACCTTTTTTGTGTGTGAACAGAAGCCCTGTGCTGTACGATTTTCATGGCAACGCAAAAGCTGTCCGGTATCAGTGGCGGGTCCAGGGGAGGCGCCTGAGGACCCCCCCCCCCCCCTTCCGCTTAATTCTAGACCAAACTGAGGCCCAAAGGGCCAAAAAAACTTTTTTGGATACCGAGCCCCCCCCCCCCCCTTATCTATTTTATTATTATTATTTATTATTTTATTATTTTGCCACAGAATAAATTACAAGTAGAATAGAAAAGATAATAAATAGTTAATTAATATTAAATTTAAAATGAGCATACAACTTGGAATGAGTGACTGTTGCGGGGAAGTCTCCGAGAAGCAGAGCTTATGAGGAATAGAGATTCCCCCCCCCCCCCCCTCCCACGGGCAATTTAAATACTAGGCGGCATTTAAACTAAAGAAAAAAGGCGTGTGTTTTAAGTACATATATATAAGTGTGTTAAGAGAAAAATATAGATATAAGGTGTTAAGGTATTTAGGTTGTATCCTGTCTGACCCTTAAAAATGGTTTGATCGCACGCATGAATATATTAAAAGTCGGGGCGTTTTTTATGTTGATCGGTAATGAATTCCATATTCTAGGACCTTGAAACAGGATCGAAATTTTTTAATATTTGTTCTACAGGTATGAGGTCAGTAAAAGTCAGAGTGTCTTGTTGAATATTGATGAATCTGATTCCAGTTTGAAAGATTTGAGTAAAAGCAATAGGTAAAGCGTCATTATGATATAGGTACATGAAAGAACTTACTTGGAGCGAGTAGATACTACAAACATCAAAAAGAGGTTTACTTGAAGCAGTCTAAGGGTTTGGATGACCGGGAACCCCCTTATCTCTGGATGACCGCCCCCCTCCCCCCCCCCCCCCCCTTATCTTAAGATCTGGATCCGCCACTTGGTATAATATGAACAAATCCTTAGGGAAATTTTGCAGATAAAGAATTTGCCTTTTACAAGCTGTATTTGCTTGCAGTCTAATGGTTCATTAGTAAAAGTGCGATTTTTGAGGACTTGGGCTGTCACACTTTTACAAGTTCACTTTAATCGTTGCTTTTCGTGCCGTTAAAAAAACTCTAGATTACAGGAAATATCATTCTGTGTTATTCGGAAAATAGGAAAAATATAGTAACCTCACCAATATTTTCAGCAGCAATATGCATATAAAACTGTGAAAGGTTTGAACCCAGGAGTCATATAATTGTCATGCAAACTTAAATAATGTCATGCAAACTTAACTTGTTTATTCAGTTGTTGTATATATTTTAATTTATTTACATTTCCCCATTCATGTTGCCTAAAAAAAAACAGGTTCAAATAATTTTTATCGCGGAGCAAGTCGTCCTATCAAATTCACTCAAATTCCATACTGGTGAGTTTTTTCAAACCATGTGTCTTGTTGTAGTTAAGATTTAGTGACGGTAAAACGATTACATATCTGTAGTTAAATTCTAGCATGGAAGAGCACACCCAAAATCTATCGTTTCCTCGGTGTTGGGATTGGGAAATACCGTATCGTAAACAGGTTTAGCCGCCTTGAAAAACTGTTATGTTAGTAATTATTCCCAACGATATAGTTTTCACCTCACACTGTAGCAGAGTTTCTCGATATTTTACCACATAGAAAAATTTCGCGTCAAATAGAAATGGGTAAGGCAGCTAGGCAAACAGCTTTTGGTGGGTTTGTTATTAACTGAAAGATCAGAAAATATTAAGCTATCTTAGTTGTGAAATATGTACTATGAAGCTAACTTCAATAATATAGAACTCACCATTGAGTATGACGTTAGTCGATTGCTGAATTTTTATTAGTTATTCCAGTTCTTGTCAAAACGTTTGAAGCTTTAGTCATTTAGAACTGTATGACAAGTTTTTTTCTCGTTTCTAGAACTTCCTCTTGGATAATTCGTTTTCCTTTTTGGCACTGAGCGAGGGATGCTATGCCATAAACAGTTTGAAATCTGGCCAATTCGTAAAAAAAAAAAATGATGACAGACATGACGATTTGGTTAAGGAACTGAACGTCTATGGATAAATATTGTAATTCTTTTATGAATAAGGATTAATTCCTCACACTTCATGTCTACAAACCGAATTGACTTTGCCAGGTATTGGAACTGACTAGAAAAGCAAACAGAATTTTTAAAAGCTTTTTTGCATACTTAATGAGAGGGTTTGCGTAATACGATCGTATTTAGTTGGATTTTGAACCTGTTTATGGCCAGCCGCCAGAGCGCCCCGGACTCCGGAGAGCTTGATCGCAGGCTGGTTTACGGCTCAATAAACTCCACATGGATATCTCCCAGGGAATTTGCTCCCACGGTGGGAATTTTGTTATCAAAGTTCTTCCCGGGGCCTGTTGGGGAATTTACTTTGTCACATATATTACGTAAAAAGTACCAAAGCACAAGTTTACTAAAGAAAAATTTGGCAGCTCAGAACTTCGGGTTTTGTTAAAATATTATTGCCTTTCGCCGAATGCTAAGAAGAGGAAAGTATTTTAGAAGAGAAGATCAGCACATTGTTGTGGAGTAAAAAGGCATGGAGAGGAAGCCGCGCGACGTTTTGCAAAGAATTTGAAAAAAAAATTGTTTTCTTTGCAAAGATTGCCACAGTAAGATTTATCCGTTCAAAATGACTGATTTGAAACAAAAGTACGTGTGGTTCAATTCTGGGACCAGTTTAATAAACTTTTACAAATGCATTTTTCGAGTGTAACTATATATTGTTTTCAGACTCTAAAACAATGACCACACTTGTAAATTACACGCTGTGTAAAAGTTTTATTAAATTGACCCCTGCACAGTCGAGGCGTTCGTCTTCAGGATCCGAATTTCGCGAAAAAAAATGGGAAAACTCTTAGGTTAGCCTCCATAACAAGCGCTGTATGAGCCAAGCGAGGCGAACGCGGAAACGAGTGGGAAGCGCATTTCGCGCTTCGCGTGTTTGTAAATTTGCTGACTGCCGCGCGCGTATTCTGCAATCTCGCCGACACTAGCCTCTCACGCAGACGTTCTTAGGGGTTCGTCACGCGTTCCCCACGCCGACACTGGCTAGCGTCAGAACAAATCAGGAATTGATGATATTCATGGCCAAAAAAATCTACCCAAGGGGGAGTGTAGCTGTTCAGGTCCCAGGCATTTCTGAGAAAACCAACGAAACTAAGAAATATAAGGTTATTTAGCAGCAATAAAAAACTTCTGGCTTAAAGAGAGGAACCATTTAATGGTAAATTGCATATGTGATAAAATCCTGTCAGGAAACGCCTACAGACACATAGGCCACAGTATCTAATTACTCAATATGCGTGGAACAGACCAGCTTCAAAGCTCTAAAAGTGAGACTCCAAGCGGTAAAAACATGAAAAAAAGCTGCCTTAAGGTGGCTGAACATAGTTTTGCGGGCGGTCAGCAATAACTTGCGTGACGGCGCGTGTTTTAAATTAGACAAACAAACATGGCGGCGAAAAAGCAAGGGCACACAGAAGACAATTTCTCAAAATCTACTCATTAAAATTTTGGGATATTTGGCAGAATTTTTACTTTTATTGTATTTCAAATAATGAGAACTTTAAAATGGAAGTTGAACAGGCGAATTTTGTGACATACTTAATAATTACAGTACAATTATATTATTAATCATACTCGTGATTAAACAAATCGGACTCCCGCTACGCGGTCGTCCGATTTTGTTAATCACTCGTATGATTACAGACCGAATTGGACTCCACTCAGTCCTGTTACCATTACTGATTATCTAAAAGCCCGTCTGTTAAAACTTGGTCAAATATATAAGTTTCAAATGGTAATGATAATGATTAATTATAATAAGCTGTGTGCTAGGTTTCAAGGAAAATCTAATGGGCAAAAGTGAAATTTTATGTTTATATTCAATCGTTCATGTTGCCATGGAAACTGCGAAAACGTCAAATTTTAACTTTTAAACAAAATCTTTCATCAGTATATTTTTCACTTGCCAAGTTTCAGCTCGTTAACTGCAATCTTTCTTTTGCCATGATTTGGCAAATGACATACACTCACAAACTGCCAACACCGTGTCCATGTACAGCCACCTTAAGGGGCAGTCTCCCTAAAACCGGTCCACTGCGTTTCGGGTCGGAAAATCGATTTCCTTTAAACTTTGCCCATGAATATATCTTAGTCCAAAAGTAACTGAAACCGCATTAGTTTTTGAAAATATTTCAAAATAAACTTTTTCGGGAGGAAAATCACTTCAGCACCGGACGGCCAAAATTTTGCAGTGACAAAGAGTAAAAATAGCGCATATTACCGAGTTCACCACTTCAAAGTTTTGCACTTTCAACGAGTTTTTTCACTTCCTAGGATTAAATTGGTCCTTAAATGACGTAAAGCACACAATTGTGGTCCTTCAAAAGCAACTTATGTCTACTAAATATTTTTTTGGCTTACACCCACTTTGCCGTACGCGGGAAAGGGCTCAAAAATGCATATTTTCATCCTAGCTCTGTGCAAAATCCCCACGTCTTCTAAACAAAATGTCTTTTCAGACCAACAAAGGGAATATCCAAAAGCATAGAAACATAAAAATATGTTGTGATTTTAACGATTTGTCAGTACAGCCGATCGACGAAATATGCCTATTTTCTGACTGTTTACAATGCACGATGGAAGGTCTTAATCCAAAGCAATAACACAATATTCATTAAATGTATCAAATATTTTTAACTTTTTTTGACTTTTGACACAATAGAACATCATTTTGGAAAGGAAACCCTTTAAGCCGAACGCATTAATACTACAAGTGTACCTGTTTACAGCGCTTGATAAGATCGAGTCGTCCTCGCTGTGTACACAAATCTGATATCACATGAGGGAGCTTGTCACGCATTCCTATATCTGGAATGGTTACGCCGCGAAAACATTTTTCAGGCTAGTCTGACTAAAATTGAAAGGCAGGAAATTGTCTCATCAAGAGAGTATTATATTATATTTATTACAGTTTTCGTTGACAAGCTACAAAATCAAGAATCATGCATGCGTAAGTGCCTAGTGCATTAACAATAGTAACTTCTTAGTTTTCCAGGAACAGCCTCCTGTCCATTCAGGTTAGCATTTATAAAACAATTGGTTGTTGCTATGAGCTTTCACTTTGTGAGTACTTGTTTTCAGGTCTTATTAAGCTCCCCTACTCAGGGTGGGTCTGGGGATAGAGGTGGAGTGTGCTTGTTGGCAGAAGGCCCGCTAGACTGTTCACAGTCCTCTATTTTCCCGTAAAATCGTCGGGATCAAGCACATAACAGGTGGCCATCTTGGTGTCAAATGCACCGGGTTTAGCCTGGGGATGACTATGAAATCTTCTTCTGGGCAGCGGACCCAAGAAGGCCGCACATCTGGACGATTTTTCGGAAAGATAAGGGACAGTGGACAGTCTAGTAGCCCGCAAGCAAACATCCCCCCTGCTATTATTCTAGAACAAATACTGTATCTTTGAAATTAGATTACCCTGCATTTATGACTGGCATGATGGTTTACATCGTTTAGCGCTTTCGATTTTGACTCTATTCCTTCCGTTTCTGATATGACTAATATCTTGTACACTAGCTAATAATCGCTAGTACTTTTAGCCAGAAGCGCAGCTGTCGTTAATATACTCAAAATTGTACCCCAGAAAAAAACGGTGTAATGCTAGCCGTTGACATCTCTCGTTGACGGCAACGAGAGATGCAAAAAAAATCAATAGGGCTTAAGAGCAAAAAAAAAAACCGACTTTGCACGTGCAGCACTGAAACTTCTATTTGCATGTTTTATGGAACATTCCATTTTTTTTTTATTTCACTGCTGCTCATTTTAACTTTGGTGGCCGCTAACATTTGTCATTTTTCTCACTCGCAGCTTTGAATTTTTCATGTTTTTTTCTTCCGTAATGAACTTCGTCTCCTTTCTTTCTTTTTTCCTTTTTTTTTTTTTGTTTGTCTTTTGTTCTAGCTCTTTCTCTGTTATCGAACGCAGCCGAACGCACGATCACGTGATTACCAAATTTTCTCACATCTACCCGCGAGAGCTTCGCTAATACTCATTCTCTATTACAAAAAGTGGTTAATTATTAATAATGCCTTATTTTCAAATTCTTGTACCGTTATTGCCGAAATGCACATATCAAGCTAGCGATTTTCCTGAAGGGCAGTGAATTCACAGTGAGCCCGCGGATTGAAGAAAAAATAGTAATAGTAGGGTACAAACTCACCGAGGTAGAGCCGTTTTCCTTCTTCTTCTCGCGTCTTTTCCAACAATCTTTTTCACTACACAAGGGCACTCTACAGCCATTTCAGTTACCTTTTGCAGGTGTTGCAAAACAAGGCGGCAAAACTTCTTCTAATAAACCATTGTATTCTTCTGCAACCGATGCCCTTAGTCAGCTTGGCTGGTTAAATTTAAATCAACGCAGGCACCTCCATAGCTGCTTGTATGTTTATAAATGTGTGAATGGAATTACATCTCACAAATTGGAATTATCTAGAAATAGCGATGTCCATAGATATAACACTCGCTCCAAAGATCATCTTAGACTTCCAACAAGACTAAGAATGCCTTGGACAGTTGCTGGAATGCCTTGGACAGTGGCTTGAAGAACTCTGACACCATATGTCAGTTTAAAAGTAATTTTTTTAAATCTATTAGTCTATAATTACTTTTGTATTTTTAATATATATATATTTTTTAAATTTGTGTATTTATTTTTTAATAATTTAATGTTATTTTGGATCGAGACCTTTCTGTAGATCACCTACGGGTGAGAAAGCTTCCCGTTAAAAGATCATTATTAATAAAAAGCTTGTAAATTTACCTAGTAAGCAAATTGCTTCAGTGAAGAAAAAGAGTTGATTTCTGTGAGCCATCTCGCAAAGATTGTACTCATCATACATCAGAGGACGACGGTCTGGCAGCAACTGTCTCCATCACAGCTTCGCTGACATTTCTTTCTCCAGGTTCCCCATCGCCTTAGTATGTATAGTCTTTTTTTTTTCCTTTTTTCAAATGATTTTGTTAGAAACATATTGCGACAAAAATCCGATTCGTTAAATTTGTACTTTTGAGCCATTCGGCTTTGGTAAACATTCGTGTGCGATCTGCGTTGCGAGCTTTTTGCGCCTCAAGGGGCACCTTTTCAGTCAAAAATCTCACAAAAGGATAATGGGATGAGTCTCCCAGTATAACACTTTGTTGTATACCGTATACACCCCCGCCTCCTCCGATAGGGCGGAAAGCTAAGTTCGCTAATTAGACATATTGTTGTTTTTTTTTTTGTTTTTGCAATTCTCGTTGCCCTGTCTAAATCTCTATATTAGTGAGTTAGAAAGAAATCAAAAGCGCTAAACGAGGTAAACCACCATTCCAGTTCACAGTCCATTATTTTCCCGTAAAATCGTCGGGATCAAGCATATTCTCTAACAGGTGGCCATCTTGATTTCAAATGTATAATAACTTGGTTTCGAATGTAGAATAATAGCAAGGGGGATGTTTGCTTGCGAGCCACTAGACTATTGTTAACCCGGGGGGGTACTTCCTTATAAGAGGCTACTGGGGATGTGCCGCTGGATGGGGTCGCATTTTCACGACTGGATTAACTATAATGTGGTCGCATTTTTAATAGAGTTACTAGTCAAAGAATGGAGTCGCACATTTTCGGATCTTTTAGAGAAAAACAGTTCTTCATATTTATGGTAAGCAAACGTACCAGAATGTTTGCACTGCGGCGACAATCTAATAATTGGCCACAGAATAGACTATAATGGGGTAGGGGCTCTGAGAGGCCAGCGGCGCATTCTCAGCAAACTTTAACCCCATTACCCCCCGCCCCCCCTGGGTTGTCAATAGCCCATGAGGCCTTCGGCCTCATGGGCTATTGACTCAGAGGCTATGAGGGCGATAGGAATAATTGTTTTAGTAAAATCCAACTAATCGGTCAAAACTATCGTGACAAAACAACTTTAGCTAGTTAAAAAATCCTTTCTTGCAGCCAACAAGACAGCGCTTTTCGCTACTAGTAGGCTATAACATATAGCCTAGTAGTAGCTCAACCAATCAGAACGCAGCATTGATAATAGACCACTAGTTGGATTTTACTAAAGGCACTTATGCATGCACGATTCTTGAATTTGTAGCTTGTCAACGAAAACAACAATAAATATGATAGAATACTCTATTGATAAGATTATTTCCTGCCTTTTAATTTTAGTCAGACTAGCCTAAAAAATGTTTTCCCGGCGTAACGATTCCAGATATAGGAATGCGTGACAAGCTCCCTCATGTGATATCAGCTTTGTGTACACAGCAAGACGACTCGATCGGATCAAGCGCTGTAAGCAGGTACACTTTTAGTATTAATGCGTTCGGCTTAATGGGTTTCCTTTCCTAAATGATGTTCTATTGTGTCAAAAGTCACAAAAAGTTTAAAATACTTGATACATTTAATGAATTATTGTGTTATTGCGGCTTTGGATTAAGACCTTCCATCATGTATTGTAAACAGTCAAAACAGAAAATAGGCATATTTCGTCGATCGGCTGTGCTGATAATTCGTTAAAATCACAATATATTTTTATGTTTCTATGTTTTTGGATATTCCCTTTGTTGGTCTGAAAGGACATTTTGTTTAGGAGATGTGGGGATTTTGCACAGTGCTAGGATGAAAATATGCATGCACTTTTGAGCCCTTTCCCGCCTACGGCAAAGCGGGTGTAAATCAAAAAATATTTAGTAGACATGAGTTGCTTTTGAAGGACCACAATTGTGTGCTTTACATCATTTAAGGACCAATTTAATCCTAGGAAGTGAAAAAAATCGTCGAAAGAGCAAAACTTTGAAGTGGTGAACTCGGCAATATGCGCTATTTTTACTCTTTGTCACTGTAAAACTTTGGCCGCCTGATACTGAAGTGATTTCCTCCAGAAAAATTTCATTTTGAAATATTTTCAAAAACTAATGCGGTTTCAATTACTTTTGGACTAAGATATATTCATGGGCAAAGTTTAAAGGAAATCGATTTTCCGACCCGAAATGCAGTGGACCGGTTTTAGGGAGACTGCCTCCTAAATTTCAGGGTATGCTCGTCGTCGGAGCAATAGATTAGACCATTCATGGCGTGGCTCAGAGTTTATTTGACAATCATAAATGGAGAGCTTGCTCGCAGACAACGTGGGAGCTCTATATTTGACCCCTGCTACACATCGACACTGTAAGACTGCATTTATTTATAGAAATATCTATAAAGCGATCTTGATGGGTATTGCAAAATATTGACTATCCAGGATTTGGCTGTCGTCATTTTATATAAAAAGCTGCAATTTCTACCCTATTTAGCGTGTTTTAAATTAATTGGGACCGGTCAGGAGCCCGGACTGGTTTAACATTTGCAGAGTCCCCATTAGCCTGCGAATACAGCCAGCTGTCTCTCCTACAAAACTTACCTAGGGTCCTAGCCCGGCGGGAAAACAGAAACAAAAGCGGCCATCTCACTAGATTATCACGTGTGATGCATGCGCTTCATCTGACGATTTTCTTCTTGTAACCCTCCCCACCCTCTGTTTTCTTAACAAGACCTAGAAAAAAAGGGATACACTTTCCTGAAGTCACACACGTACAATCACAGGCGGCCCAAGCTCATTGTGTGAGTTTGAAATGGCCGTGAATATAACGGATTTGTATGGGAATTCAGGTAAAAGATTCAAATCAATAAATACTCGCTGGAATGTCTAATAAAATACAGCTTACCGTATTTACTTTGCTTGTTTTTGTTCGCTGTGTGGTTATTTTCCCGAATCATTGCGATTTAAGCGATTTCCTTTAACCCCGAGTTTCAACTGTAAGAGAACTCTTACAGTTGAAACTCGGGGTTAAAGGAAATCGCTTAAATCGCAATGATTCGGGAAAATAACCACACAGCGAACAAAAACAAGCAAAGTAAATACGGTAAGCTGTATTTTATTAGACATTCCAGCGAGTATTTATTGATTTGAATCTTTTACCTGAATTCCCATACAAATCCGTTATATTCACGGCCATTTCAAACTCACACAATGAGCTTGGGCCGCCTGTGGTACAATTTGACTTTGTATACTGCGTCGTTGCGTTGATTGATCAAAAAGGTAAGCGGAGAACGATTATTTGAAGAAGTAGTGCCTTACAAGAACAGGATTTGGGGACTATTTTGGAAAAACTGTAAGTATTACATAGGCCGCGTAAGGTTTGCTGTGAGTGGAAAGATTTTCACCGTTTTCTGTGCCGCCAGCTCTTCTCCAAGTTGAGATCTTGCCTGCAGGCTATCAAACAACGAAATTTTTAAACCTGATATATTCATTAGACTTAGTTCTCCTCTGCGGTCAGGAAAACAATACTTAGCTTGCACGTACTCTGTTTTTGCAGTGTCCGCGGGATCTCTGTCACTTCCTGTCTGGTTGAATATTCGATCATGGATAACGCAGGCTAGGAGATTTTTCCACTGTTAGTCAATCATCTTCAATCTCTCGCCGTAAATATCAAAGAACATTGAGAGCCCCCTAGTCTGATCACCATGATTCCGGATTTCTTCTGTCGTGGGTGGAATGCCGCTCGAGTTAGATTCTGGAGTATTGGTTACAAGAAACGCATCGCACTTCAAGGCGGTATTGTCATTTGCATCGCGCTGGCGTTATTTTTGGTTTGGACTTCACTATTCGCGAATTTAGCCGACCTGGACATAACACAAAAACTGGAGGGAAATGGTAGCACAATTTGGGATAAATGGGCTGAGGAGAGAGGTCTAAAATCCATCGGAGATATCTGGGATGGCTGTGGTGAGCATTTTTTGAAATATAATTTCATACACCTTTGACCTTGTAGAATTATCGCGAAAGAACACACAGAAAAAATATTGCAAATCCCCACTTGAGAAGAAAGAAAATTAAAAGTTGCTGATTCTAGTGCAGCAGGGAAACTATTTAGTTTCATTTGAATGATCACCGTTTAGGATTTAATCCATGCTAGGTTATATAATCCGTTTCACCCAAACCCTTCACGAGGAATTAACTGTTCAAATTTTTGTTTCGGAGAAAAAAAACACAGATTTTGGTCTTTACTATGAGTCGAAAGGTTTTTAACGAAACCTTTTGCTTGGGACACTATACAATTAAATATAGATGTAAAAATGTTTACGGTCGCAGCATGTGAGTGTTCTTCCTTTCAGTTTTTGGCTCGACTATAACAAAAAATAAAAACGCGAGGAAAAAGGAACGTCTGTATTAAATGCAGCTAAAAGTAGAGCCTTACCTGTTTATTGATTAATATTCTTCGCAGATCTCGGAAGTTTCATTTTTGTGGTTTTTAACTCCAGACTCGCGGGGGAATTTACTGTATACCCGTGACATGAGCAACCTTTGCCCTTCAAAACTTTAGGTTATGTGTTGACGTGAAAAATATCACACGGTGCATTTCCTGTGGGCAAGCAATTTTTTTTAAGAAAACGGAAAAATCCGCTGAACTTGTTATACCTCTGGTTATCTCTATGTTCTTGTTTATGTACTAGATACTTGTGATTTCTTCTCTGAAGAACAATTTCCTGTTTTGCTGTCAACCGTAGAGAAAGGTCAATGTCAGGTTATGGCTGGTTAAAATAAAAATAAAAAAAAATAATTAAAGCATGCATTTAGATAGAATTTTGTCCCGCGATCCTTAGTCTCCTTCTCGAAAAGCGTTGCGTGACATAGGAGACAACGCGATACAACTCATTAGCGCAGCTCATGTAATGCAGGTAAAATTGTAGGTTTAGCCCATTTTAAAGAGGCAGCACATGTATAAAACATGAAGGATTCTTCCCAGGGTGGGTAGACTGCAAAACAGTCCGCATCAAGAGCGCGCGAACAATCACACTAAAGGTCTGGAGAGATGCTTAAAAATGGGAAGAGACGTTTTTTTCCCTCGATTTTGAGAAAAAAAACTGACTGTTTTGCAGTCTACAGCGTGGGTGGTTTTTGTACATTCTTCCTCTGCCATGTTACTGTATTCTTCACGAAGCCGTGTGCCAAACTAAAAGGTCTTAGAGGGAAATTCCCTGCCTTTTCCCTGTATATGCCAAGAACTTCAGACTTTCGCTGACCTTTCAAGAGCTAATTTCCCACAATTTTCCCTGATCCTAAAAAAGTCTTGTTTTCAGCTGATTGCAACCCTAGCTTTAGCCTGTATTAGGCTCTCGGTTAGTGCAGACGAGAGAAAAACAGCGAGTGAGCAGGGAAAGAGCGAGCAACCAAAAAACAAAAGAAATCGACGGCAAGAGGGAAGAGGGAAGGGGTCCTTGTCTCTCTCCAGCCCCCACGCGGTTTACACGCTTTCCCCACTTCTCCAGTAAACGTTTCGATGGGAAGTGATGATGCAGGCTTTGGAAAACTTCTTTTTTTTAAAGGTAGCACAGCCATATTTTTTACTTACAGGATATGTAAGTATGTACGTCTAGCCGATTTTTTGAAAACCAACCAAACGAAACCGAGTTTCCCGTCATTTGAGTGAAAAGTCGTCAAAAGGCAGGTTTCTTGGGGTCGATAAGCTCCAAAATGACACTAACAAAGGAGAAGGAAATACACAGATTGAGCGTTCAACGTTCTGCAGAATCAGGAGCCGGAATCTGGCAGAATCTGATACCCCTGCCGGTCGCCGACCGTTTACAACGTGAAGATCTTGCTTTCACGATCACGCGTATGAATTAAAAAAACGTGAGAAAGAACTTTACTTTGTGTCGCTCTCGGATAAACGTATGAGGATCGGTGACGTTTGCTGTTTAAGGCTATGTTTCATGTTCACACTATACCAGATAGCTATTCTCGTACCGACACGAAAAGCCATCCTGTACGATATGAGCAACAACGGCACAGAGCTGGATCGGAGCAAGTCTTTCACACACATTAAACCTTGTGCCGGAACGGTTGGCCGAGAGGGTTTGGTGAACTTAATCCCAGTCTTCACTCCTGAACAGAGCCGAAGGCGTGATGCGTAAGCTTTTTTGTAAAAGTTGCAGTGTATTGATTAATAGTTAATTAATTTAGTTTACTTTGACTTGCAGATCCCAGTAAACCAAGAAAAAAGATAGGAAAAGTGGTAATTCATTATGACTCAAAACTGAAGCGTGTAATAGCGACAGCCGTATCAAATTTTACAGCAAGTAAGTAGTTAGCCGGTGCCAGGCTCTCAGATAGTATAGTGGGGACGTTTTTGAAACGAGCAATGCGAAAATAGATGCGCGCGATCTGGGAAAAGCGGCGGCACGTTTTCCGCATCTCTTTTCACTGAACGACGTCACCACTATCTTAGAGAAGCGTTCGTTTGCTCGTTTCAGATACTTCCCCACAATACTATCTGAGAGCGTGGCACAGGCTAGTAAGTAGTATTCATCCCTTCCCAATTTCTTCACCCCTTTTTAATCCATTATTCAATTAGCCTGTGTGTAGACGTCTAATAATATATTTTGTTGCTCGTGGGCTTGCGGGGTTTTGATCCCTAACCTCTGTGACGCCGGTGCAGCGCTCGTTAACCAATTGAGCTAGCAAGCCAGCCGGGAGCTGGTCGTTAACTTGGCTCCCAGTTTACTTGCTAGCTTCGGTTGTGCAGTCAAACTCCGCCTTTAGGACACTCGCTTAGTACGAACACCTCATTATTACGGACAGTTTTCCTTGTCCCTGGGGAAAGTAAGCCCTCACATTTTCTTTAAATTCAACCCGATTAGTACAGAGACCTCGATAATACGGACAGTTCCTATGGCCCCCTAGGGGTCTGTATTTACTAGGTTTGACTGTATAGAGCGCTGCACCGCTGCATCGCTGCATCGCAGAGGGCAGGGGTCAAATCCCCAAAGCCCTTTTTTTCAGGCTTCCTCGTCGCAATTGAAGGTGCGTCTTTAACAGTGATGATCTTATTTGCAATTGTTTTTTTATATATATTTTCCTTCAGAGATTTCTCTGCATGGTGGTGTAGTACATATACTGGCCAAGTTCAAAGGCCGTACTCTGTATGATGTTGAACACGACATATGTAAAATGAATGCAGAATCATTTGCTTGTCCCATGCACAAAGGTATATTTACCATCTCGCCCTCAGTAATCCCTTTTGATTAACGGTAGAGACTCATATTAAGTAAGAATGTGATCGTCAGTGTGAGTGAGTGACTAGAATGTGAATAAGTGACAACCCCCAAATAGATACATAGCAAGCCATCAACAGTGGACTTCCATTACGCCTTTTTGTGCAGAACTCTTGTTCACTATTTACATGGACAAACTGGTCGGTTCTTGGTTTGGGTAAATGGTACCTAAAATTCAGGACTGGGTACATTTCTTCCCGGAATCGCGTTTACCATTTGAACAAATCAATTTCATTAACAGAAAAACAGCCGCGAAAGCCTGAAACTGGTATAAAAAATGGCTTTGAAAAAATGGAACAGGAATTTCTGTTTGAAACATTCCGAATGGGAAAACAGGACTAGTCTACCTTGTTAGACGTTTCGTTGCTCCCTGAAATTTCCACTGAAACGACCGCAATTCGTGTTGCATTTACTTTCCAACTGGATTTTCCGGAAACTTTTTGTAAATGGTAAAAGACCAACTTATGGCAGTCGTTGCACGACTAGGACGTGAAACTGAGCGCGACAATGTTTGACAAAATGAAGTGAATTCAGTTATTCAATGCCTTTATTATAACGTCGCCGTCGTTGTTGCTAAAGCTTCCTACTATCTTTCTAAAAGTCCGTTTTGACTACCCCGTTCTCGCGATCTGATCGATCAAAGAATTCGACTTGTGTCCAAGTCCATTTGTGACTTATACGGGTATTTACGCTACATAACCTTACCCAGTTATAAGAAAAAGCATCATTGTAAAATAATACCATCAAGAATAATACCATCTCTATGAAATATTCGTTTTATGGCGAGGTCCTTCCTTTAGATTCATAAGGAGGTCTCCGTTAATTTTTTTTTTCGAAAAAGAGTTCACTGTACTAGGTGTTGAGAGTTTACAGTTTTAGCAGTGTATAATTGAGGTGTCTCACGATAAGTGGTTCTTTATTATTTCAGGTCAAAAAGTGTACGTACATGAGGCGATCAAACTTCCAAAAATGATTCCAAGGGTAACAAAACAATTATTTTATAGTATAAGGCCAATTTGAAGGTCATATTAGACTGTGAAATGCAAAGGAAACACAGTTTACACAGCAGAAAAATGTAACCAAACAAAAACGGAGATATATGTTGTAGTTAATTTTTTATCTCAGTTAATTTTTTGTTTTTCTTTTGTTTTTGGGTATGGTAATGTGTGCTAAGTTGAAACAAAGGAAAAATAAAATTTACCTAAGATAAATAATTAATTAAGCATATATTTGGCGATATATTCTTCTTTGTTATCTATTTTTCTAGTGAGGCGCTAACCTGAGGAAACAGCTGATATTTCGCAAAGCCACCACTGATTTCCCCTCGTAATGATGTTTAACCCTTTAAGCCCCAGTATCCACATACAAATTCTCCAAACTGATCTCCACACATTTCCTTAAAGAATTAGTTGAGAGAATTTGTTCAAAGATCAAAGTATTTTCTCTTGGGTGATCATTTTATTGATTCTCATAACTTATCTCTTTACAGTGTATGGATAATTGTAAGGAGAAAATTGATATTGGACACTATTGGGACTTAAAGGGTTAAGGAACGATTGCAGAAGTTCCACACTTATGAGGTGTCACTATCCAGATCTGGGAAGTGCTTCTGATAGGCCCTTTGCAGCTTTCCATTCACGTGGTACAAAACCGCCATGTTGGGACGAAAAAGTCGCACTGGCTGGGTAGCCATGTCCCGATTTGCGCAGGGCACTTTTTCAAATTTGGAGTACTATTTTATATTTCCAGCACTCTTGATTTGAACAGAATTTGAGCATTTTTTTCGTTTTTTGGGCAACATTTAAGCTTTTTTTTTACAATTTGCCCATGCATGTTTTATGCAATATTTTGTCTTGAAACGTTTTCAGTAAACCTAGTAATCCTGTTATCATGAATTTGAAGAATTCCATCTTGTCGGCTGACTGTTGTCATGAAAATGCACAATTATCGTTTTAACCGCCGGAGCAGTCGATTTTGAAAAAAAACTACAGGGTGTCCCAAAAGTTCGTTCCTCTACTTCGTAAGTCTGTATTTCAGTACGATTGGACTTGGTAAGCAAATCATTCCAACAAAAGTTGTGTCTTTCAATATAATTCACTATTTTCACACTTGTTGTGCCATCTTTTGACTCTAATATTCGATCTGTGTACTTCCGCGCCAAAGGTGCGCGTGCGCGAGTATATGTTCAAGCCACATGTTTTTTGTATTTCATAGCCCGAAGTGCTCGAACTCCTTCCTTGTTTTTTGTGAATATCACGAAAGATAAACCCCCTTAACGCAAAAACGTTCAGCTGCGTGAGAGCATAAGCCTGTAAACTTCGATTTACTGGCTTAGCTGTTGTAGAAATTGCTGAAAACTGGAAAAATCCGAATGTTGGGTGGTAGAATGATCATGGAGAAATGAAGGTTTTGAAGGCAAGAAACTAAGGGGAAGACCAAAAGCCCTGAATAAAGTAGCTAAAATAGTTTTAAAGAAGGCTAGATGCAATATAAGACTCGACAAGGAAGCTCAGTCTCACATAGTTACCAAGCCAAATAAAAGGGTCATAAAAAGCTGTTTAAAATGTTTAAAGTTAGAGGCCCCTGAGATGCCAAAAACTGAACCTCTGCTTAGTCT